>JAULJZ010215955.1:0-18210 GCA_032270985.1 Heliamphora pulchella | reverse complement strand
TAACAAAAAATCTCTCTGTATTTATATATATGTATATATAACCTTTAGAGACCATATATATAATTATAATGAGAATCATCTCTTGAGTGAGAGAGAGAGAGAGAGAGTTAAAATGATGGAGTTTTGGTGTGGGCATTTTTTAAAGACCATTGAATTAGAAGCAATCAAGTGTGTGTGTGTGTGTGTGTATATATATATATATATATATATATAGAGAGAGAGAGAGAGAGAGAGAGAGCAGACCTGAAAGAGGTTGAAGAGGGCAGGGGCAGCGGCAAGGCGGCCGATGGAGCGAGAAGCATCAATGGCGACCTTAGATGGTGTATGGCATTCTTCTGATCGGTTTCAACAGTGGTGTATGGCGTTTTTCGGCGGGAAGAATAAAACACAGAACTCTCTTTAGTTAAACATGTGCACGCGCTCTTCCTCTTTAACAATTGACACAGTGGGCCCTAGATGCAAGAAGCGTTTTGTCACATTAGCTTGTAGTATTTTTTGCGGCAAATAATTTAGTATATGTAGCTTTACTGTATTTCCTTAACTGATGACTTTGGGAAATATCATGGAGTTTTTCTTCTTCATTCTAGAATTGTTAAAGGTCACTAACAGTATATCATTGAAATGATGCAAATGAATTTTTCTAGTTGGAAGATTCATTATTTATCCTTTATGGGCAGTGCAAACTTTCAGAATGCATGAGCTTAGAAATAGAGTTGTGGGGTACCATCCATGGACTTACAATTATCGCAGGGCATGACATGAGGAAAGTTGTAGTAGAATCAAATTCACCAATTGCTATTAATCTAATTAAAAATGGCCCTTCACACAACTTTCTTTACGAAGTTCATGTTCTTCAATGCAAATCCATGTTGGAGGAATTTAACTGTTTCATTGCTCACACTTTCAGGAAAGGCAACAGAGTAGTCGATCGTCTCGCCAACTTGGGTGCAGATCAAAACACTGGGTTTGTATCCCTGGTTACCCCCCGCTTGAGATCAAAGATCTTCTTGCAAAAGATCTAACTAGTGTCCCTATTCAGAGGATTTAGTTTGCTTCTGTTTCATTTTCTTCTGTTGTACCAAAAAAAAGTCATAAAAAGAAAATCACATAACCCCAAGAAAGGTTTATGATCCTACTAGAAAGGTTCTAAGAAACTATTTGCAACAAAAAAGCTGGTAGCTCTGCACTCAATGCACCCTTTGAATAGAGTCAATAATATACCTCACATGTCATGCAATGGTGCAAGGTAGTAGTCAAACGGTACGCAATAAATCTTTTTGCTGCACACGGTACGCAATAAATCTTTTTGCTGCACCTAAAGGAGCGTGTGACCAGAAAGTTTGCTTCTTTTCCCAACATAGCTTTAGACAGTAAACCGATTGAGGTATCGGGTTAGCAGGGCGATGGGTTAAAGATCAAGCATGGAATAATGTACAATGCAGATGCAAATGCTGATGAAAATTTGGAAACAAAAATCGATGGATTTTCGAGCTAAGTCCTATCATTAATTTTTTTTAAAAAAAACTAATTCCCAGCGGAGTTGCGAGCAAAGTTGTGGTGCTTCGGCGTAAGTTGTTTTATTTCTTTAAAGTGAGGATCATGTTTGGATATTCGTTTTATATTTGGAAAAGAAAAGAATGTTTTTTTTTCTTCATGAAATTCAAAATAATAATTTGAATACTTAAACACATGAAAATGGAGTAACCACTTGGTTTTTGAAAAAAACTAAGAAAAAAAAATGCCGTTGAATTGTGTTACCATGAAAAAAAGGTTCAAAGGCTAAGGTATGGAATAAGAAAAGTGTTAGGCATCCATTTCGTCCAACCGTTCAGTTGGACTCTACTTCTCACATTCGGTTCTTATCATAAAATTTTCAAAAGTAGTAAATACAGAACAAGAGGTTAAAGATAGTCTATACAAAAGCAAACGAGAAAGTGAAAGACTCCTATCTAGAAAAGAAAAGAAAAATCTTAAAGGGTCATGCTATACCTTTTCCATGTATGTCATGTTGCATTTTCTATCCAACAGAAACAAATCGAAGGTCAAACATGTTTCCAGGCTATTGATTCAACAAAACGGCAAAGCAGTGGCAACAAGAGGTCGCGATCGTGAGAAAATATGAAGATAAACTCGCGACCATGACTATCAAACATTGCAGCCGTTATAATCAACAAAAATAACTCACGGCCATTGCAACCGGATGTTGCGGTCGTTATATTTAAAATCTCCGGAATGAGTTTTATAGTGTGTGAATTTACTTGAATACTCATAAAACATTATATTACAAATTCAACATAGTACTTTTTAACACTCTATTTGACAAAATCTCAAATATTTTCGTAGTTAATAAAATTGTATTTGATGTTACAACCTTACAACAAAGAGTATGCATAATATAAACAATAGTAATAAAAGCAATAAACAAGAAACTCTAATCGTAACAATCTGCGAAAGAGATAAAACAGGGGTATAGAAGCGTTACGACGACCTATGGGTACCTGAAATAAGCAGTCACCCACAAGTGCCTTCTCAAGTAATGTGAGTCACCAGTCGTTTTCCAAAAAGAATCTCCCTTCACGGATGACACCTCGAATTCGACTCGAAAGATAGGTATAATCTTGAGAATGTGAATCAAGAAAGGATCGGGGAGTATATCGGTTGAACGTCAAAAATTCAATTTGGCAGAGTATCGACACTCTTACTATTGGTTCCCCTTCATCTCAAAAGGCTAAAAAATGATGAAATTTATATAATTCCAAACGTTGATGTCATCTACTGGCACCCTGCCACACATATGGAATAGAAGGTTTTATGGGAATGTTACGGTCGTGAACATCAAACTTCATGATCATGATAAAATAATTAGGCAACATGATAGTCGTGAAACTCAAAGGTCACAGTTAGTTGTAGGATTGAGGAATCATAACAGCTGTGAAGATCTAAAGTAACGGGCATATGTGAGATTGAAACACCTTCACGGTCGTAATGTTCAAAGGTTACAACCAGTTGTACGATCAAAGCACCAAGACGTCCGCGAGGATCAAAGCACCCAGACGTCCGCGAGGATCAAAGGTGTCATAATGTTTATGGAGGTATAAAGGTTTTCTTGGGTTTTGGGTTAAGTTATTGATTCCATAATTGCTTGGAGGTATCTACTAGTATAATTCTATATATTTTCATCACTGGAGAACACCTGGGGGGGGCCTAAGATACAACTTGGTCAAATTAAAGTGTCTACGATGGTGGTCGAATGTATTGACCGAAGGTGGTAGCTAGATGTGTTTTACAAGTGATGATAGTGAGTAGTAGCGGTGATGGTCAAAAGTTGTGGCTAAATGTGGTGGTCGGATGTGGTGATCGGAAACAATGGCCGAATGTTATGATCGGCGATAATGGCTGAAAATGGTAGAGGAGAAAAGATATAATTAAAATTGTTTGCAAAATAAGTAAAAGCATATTATTTTTGTTTATAATAATTTAATAAAGTTTTAAAAACTATTTATATTTTAAAAATAAAGTAGTTATTAAACATATTTTTTTAATAAATTATAAAATTTTAAAACCAAAATAAAACGGTAAACAAACGTTACCAAACAGACTGGAAACGTACTGAGATTTACAAAGCAAAGTACAATTGCCTTAATGCAGCCTTTAACATCAAACAAGGTTTATGCACCGTTTGGGATAGGTTTTTAGTAGTTTTTTTAATGTTTATTTATTTTATAAATTTTAAAAAAATATATTTTAGGCTAAATTCTTTATTTTTTTATTCATCGTAATAAAATAAATTTAAAAGTATAATTATTTTTGACAAAAGTTAAAAAAAGTTCATTAAGACAAAAAGCAACATAAAAGTCTCAAAGTAATTTTATTTTATTTTATATGAATTTTTAAAAAAATTCTTAGCCAATTTATTTATTTAACGCAACAAAAGAAATTTTAAAAATATTATCGTTTGAATTTTTTTTAAAAAACCAAAAAAAATGTCCTATAAAATGAAGTTATCCCACGCGGCTTATTTGTTTCGCGCCAAAAGTGAAAACAATCGTTATCACTTATAACCCTCGAGACCCGAAAGGCCGAGAACGGAGTCACAATGCGAAATCCAGATTCAAACTGACCATCGTCAAACTGTATGTTTGAATTATATGTTCGCAGATGGATTCGCCAAAAGGGAGACATTTCAACAACCCTGAAAATCAATCTCCGAATTCTCAGCAGTCGCCTTCTCCTCGTCTCGTCCGAAATCTCCTATCCGCCATTCAAGCACCTCAGGTAGTATTTCTCTTTCTCACAAACTCGAACTTGCCTTTGATATCATTCGATTTGGCTTGGTTCGTTTATGGGTTGATGAATTGGGTAAAAAACCCTAGGGTTTCTTGATATTTTGCTGATTCAGTGTGTAGTTTTCTGTATACATCTTGTCACACATGCGTACCACTGGGTTCCTATAGCTATTTGTGCTGAAATTTGATAAATTTCCTTAAGTTTTAGTGTTTTTTGTACAATGGAATGGGGAATTTCAAATTAATTGGCGGCTTTGAATTTGGGGAAAAATGCAAGTGGAGAAGTTCAATTACCTAACCAAATCAAACCAAAAACCAACCTAGGATAAAGGATGCAGGTGACAAAACCTAGGGATATGGAATGACAAATGACTAAGCCCAAGAAACAACACTCCACAGTTCGCTTTAAACGAAGCCAAGACCTGAGAACACAAAAACTGTGAACCCTAAGGGACCGAAGAGCACAACCCACACTTTTTACTCCAAAAGAAATCCCCGACTCCCGTTTCCAACTCAGATCAATTGATCTCAAAATCCATGTCCAATCCAATTAAAAATTTTCTGAAATGGATTAGTGAAAATTGTGTTTTGTTATTTTATTCACATTGTTAGTGATAGTTAATTTCAGTGACAAATGTAGTTTTTTTCCCAATTTGTTAGTGATAGTTTACAAATACTATGTGAGTTACATCAAATTGGATATTCTGATTATATAAGAAAGTTCTACTTGTCAAAAGCATACATTAAGTACCCCATCATAACAATCACTAATACCACTACAAAGAAAGGAAGAGAAAGCCTCCATGAAGGGAGGGAGTCGAACCCTTGACCTTCTAATGAAGTGCAACTGTGCAAGGGCTCTGCCAACTGGGCTTAGCCAGATGATTAAAGCGTGGTTTCAAATATTGTGAGCGTATCTGGTATATTGTGGCAAATGTTATCCATTTTGGGACTTGTAAAAGTAAGACAAGTCCCGCGTCTCTGGTATATTGTTTGGTTCATCTTTCATCTTTTCTTTGCTGATGAATTTGATGGGAACAATCCAACGTTTCAGATTTACTGTGCCATTTATCCTTCATGAACTTTGTGCTTCATAATGTCTTTTTTTCCTTTGAGACTATGTCAAGTAAGATCCTCCACATCTATTTGATTCTGACAAAAGATCGTTGTAATGTCAGGGTCTGAAATCGCCTCTACTAAAAAGAGTGTATTATCTGCTTGTCCATTTGTCTTCATATTCGCCAACATGTTATCCAAAAGCTGGAGCTGATGCAACCTTTTGTGACATCAAAATTGGTTGGGGTGGGATCAGGGTGTCATTTGAAGAGATACTCTGTCTCTCTGATATGTTATTCAAAGAGCTTTCTAAGATGTTTAAGCAGTTTCTCTCTACTTTGCATGATGTCTCTGCAAATCATGCTCTTGGACAAACTAAGCATTTGGATATCCGGGTCATTGCCGAACAACTAAATCTTTTGTTAAGGTGTTGTTTGGTTTTATTGAACTTACTCGTACTTGATCAGTATCGTCTTTTGGAAAAGGGCCAAGTTCTTCTTGCAATGCTGCAAGAATTATGCTCACTGAATTTGATTGAAGGAAATGAGGAAAACACTATCAACTTTGAGAAAGTTTCTCGAGCATACACATTTGATGACAATGATTGTACCACTTCCTTGAGCGAGGACATTGTTGCTTCCTTGCATTTTATGGAGCCAGTAGATCCTCGTCTTCCTTTCTTGTGCGCATTACTCGAGGTTGTTGAAAAGCCCAACTTTTCTTTCTACTTTATCCATCCAGATTCTCTGTAGCTTAACAAAGGAAGAAATTTTTTTGTATGGTTATGTTAGCATATTGAACTGACATGCAGAGAGCACTCTTATGGGAGATTCATTCATCATGTATCTGTACACACAGATGGTAACAAGAAAGCTCTATTGATTTTTAGGATTTGTTTGCCAGTTGCATTTGGAGCATACATTTGTCAATGTTCGTAAGAGTTGTAATTTTCACTTAATATTTGTTTTACAATTTTCAGATTGAGTTATATTTGACTTGTTGTCTCATGTCTGAGATATTTGTCATACCACTGCAACTAGTCTAGAGGAATATATTTTAATCATATGCCAGCTCTATGATCGTATGTTAGAACCTGTGACAAGGTAATGTACAAAGCTTGTTGACGTGGGAGAGAGAGAGAGTTGCTTATTGACTGTCTCCGTACACTCCTATGAGGCAACCAAGTTGCTTGCTCTCCAACAGTGTCGTTGCTGAAGCATAGATTCTGAGATGAAGAGAAGAATTCTTTGGTTGGGGTTGAAGATGCTTGATGTCTTTGTCGACATTTCGAGAAAGCATGCTATGACGACGTAATTTGGCTGAAATTTGCATGGGTATCTCACTAAAAGATATTTTTGGGGCCTTGGCTAGCTAAAAAGATGGTAGATGTGTCATAGGCTGCACAGGAAATAGGTTTTGGGGAAATTTGTAGGGGGCTTGAGGAAGTTGGGGTGCGAGAGCCTTTGTAATGAGGGAGTTTTCTTGAGGTTATGGTTACAGGTACTAGCAAGAGTGAGCTTCTTTGTAGTTCATTGTTCGTGTACAACAAGAGTTGGTTAGGTTTTGCTTTGTTTTTGAAGGATTTCGATCCATGGGTTGAGTAGCACCAGAGGAGTCAACAACGATCGTTTTTGGAGGTGGCCTCTATCCAACAATGGCTGCAGTCGATTGGAGGAGTGGATAAACGGACTGCGATGTGGAAGTCCTTTGATCATCGACGAACTGTGTGAAGGAGTATTTGGAGATACGTTTCGTTGGTCAGTTAGGGAAGGGGGAGAATCCAACGTTGGAGACAAACGATTTAAAAAGGTAGGTGGAAAACGATAACGATTGAAATTGAGATGGTTAACAATTTTGGGGCATACTATATCTTCATCTTCCTATTGAAGGAGGCCCATCATAATTTGGAAAAGAATGCTAGTTTTGGAGGTATGTTGTTTGATTGGCGAATACTGGTTAGTGACTCTATGAGGCGACAACACGATGAAGAGGGTATACTTAGATAGGCTCATATATTGGTTATAGGAGATAGCTAGGTGATTCCGATGATCATGAAGATCAGATTGGATGGTTACTAGTATGAGTTACCTTTTTGGCCCAAAAATGGGACCTTGTTTTAATTACTGGGTGGTTGAGGTGTAGGATTGCAAGAGATATTGTTGCCTCAAGTGAGGATGATGGTGGCACATGATGGACCCTTTTGGTTGGCACATTAAGAGTCTTGTAAAGGAGCGAAGGCTTTGGGGACACATGGTGCTCGATGGGTGAATTGGTTGAGTTTTGAATACAATTGAAAGCCAAATGTAACCTAAACCTGACCTCATTTGAAAATTCATCCAAACTTTGATGAATACCCTTTTATTGGATAGCTTGATATACATTGTTGAGTTTATTTCTTAATAGCTTAAGCTTTTGGGACAATTGGTGACTTAACATGATATTAGAGTTCTGGTCCTAGCAGGTCTATTGAGTGTTATGTTGATTATTGTGCACTATATTATGTCTTTATTGGTGCACCTGTTTAGTTTAGTTTGTTTGCTTCTTCACGTGCGAGACATGATCGCACGTGAAGGGAGTGTTGGATAGCTTGATATACAGTGCTGAGTTCATCTCCTATTAGCTTAAGATTTTGGGACTATTGGTGACTTAACACCTTCCAATGGTTGTGCTAGTGCGATATCAACACTCTAGAGAGGTTGATATCACCCCAAGAAGAACCATGCCTCTATCCTCCCGCACCTATTTGTTCACAAGTATACTAGCCAAGTTTACCCTTAAGTTAGATATAACCTTAAAGCTGAGTAGAGCACACTGAACAAAGCCCAATTGCACCGAGTCGGTCCCATAAAAAATTATTAAATCGTTTGCACAGACGAGATATAATCATTGATGAATCCTTTGTTAAATTTATCCTGAAGCCCTCCAAGAAACCCCCTTGGATTGCTTTACTAATCATCATACTCAACATGTGAATCACAAAAACCTCCTTGATAATTGGGTTGTAGTTGTACAAAATTGAATACACCTCCATTAAGCAGCCATAACCCATATTATCCATATCACATAGCAGGAAATCCCATCTCACATGATCACAAGTTTTCTCATTGTCTAGTTTGCAAATAACCTTGGCCTTCGTACTTCTTAATCTAGAATCAACACATTCAGTGGCAACTAAAATTATATCTGAAATTTAACGACCTTCTTTCACGAGGCATTTTGGAAATTTGGCACCACCGTACCAAACATTTCTTTCAAATAGCTAGCCAAAACTTTCCTAATGGGCCCAAAATCTCTAATATGCCCCCTTTTTGGGGATCAAAGCATGGAAGAAGCATTCAGATTTTTTCTAAAAAATTGCCTTTTCATGAAAAAGAATGCATCATGCTCATTACGTCCCTCACCGCAATCCAACATGGCTGGAAGGAAGCCCTCATCATACCAGGTCCTTGTTGAGCTCTAGAGGGGCACACTTTATATGGATGTGTGTTTGAAGAGTAAGCCCCTTCGAAGGTGGCATTTTTTTCTTGGGTGGTTGCGCATGAGAAGATCTTGACCATTGATAATTTGGTTTGGAATTGTGGTGTTTTGTCTTGATGCTTTTTGAGAAGGTGGTGATCGGGGTTTTGTTGAGTTGGAGGGGAACGAGAGTTTCGAGAAGTAGGAGGAGGGTGTGGGCATTGATCTCCTTGTGCTTGGTGTGCTTGATATGGCTGGAGCAAAACATGAGTTTTATTTTTATTTTTTTTATTTTTTATTTTTTTTATGGGGTTGAGTCACTGTTGCATAGATGCTCTCCTTTGTATACAGTTGGTTGTGTAAGCACAGTGCTTCATCAGTTGATGAAACAGTGGACTTACTTCATAGAGTCTTTGCCTTTGTGACTTTTTGTAGGGTTTTTGTAGTCTATATTTTTGTGGGAGCTTTTTTGTCTTTCTCCCTGTTGTATGTGATTTCCCCTCCTTTTTCAGTGGCATTCCCTTACTGTCCTTCTATAGAATTATATTTTTGATGCTTTTTCATGCAAGTAGATGCTAGTTTTTATACCTTCCTCTTTCTCCTTGTTAGAAAACATACACTAGTTAACTTTTTTTTGAATTGTACTGCTCATTAATCATACTAATTAAACATTTATTCTTCGTGTTCATTAGAGAAGTTTTGACATATGGTATGATACGTGTAATGCACAAGGTACACGACAAAATTGTATAACGTTATGCAGGATCTTTGGAGATGATATGTTTACTATTTTGCAGCTTTGATCAATGAAGACCAACACTGCTACTGCGGTACTGCCCCTATGGCCCTATCATTATTCTATAAGTGGTTCTTCCTATTATCAACATCTAAATATGATCTTGATTTGTTTTTTGTTTTTTTTTTCTTTCAGTTTTTGCATCAACTATGCATTTAAGCAAGTTGCGTAACTTAAGAACTTGATTACATTGTGCCTTGTCACCATGGGTATTGGTTATATTTTAGAATTATTTTAAATTTTGGTCTAACTTTTTTTTTTCTCTTTTCTCCTCTCAGATACTAGTTTGAACCTTTATTTGCACCTTATATATATAACTGCAATTTTTTTTCCAGGTGTTTGCAGATGAGCTTTTGGTGCATGGACAATTAAGAGAGTACTTTAAGCTGATTGATTCTCATTCTTCTACCAGTAGAAAACAATTTATGTGCCGCGCTAGTCATGGTGATATTGGAAGTGTTATTGAAGTGGTCTCAGCCCATTTCTGTGTTTCGTTTTCTGATGGGCAATCATTTGAAAATTTCCGTAATAGATTAATTTGGATGCACGGAGAGGATTTCAGAGCTCCTGAACTGAGTCTCACTGGATCTTTAGTATTACTTCTCAATCCTTTCATGCTTTCTGCACCAAAATTTCTCCATGCGCATCTGATTTCCTTGGTTTCTGGAGCCATCACTATTGGCATGGGTTTGGAAAATATGAGACCAGATGTCAGACTAATGGATTGCTACCTATCAACATTTGAAAGGTCAGTCATCTTATATGTCAAACACAGGTTTATGGATTGTTATCCTACAGGTGATGAAAATTCTGTTCTTAGATTCAATAAAAATACAGGAAATGCTCAGCCATCGTTCGAGTCTTACATTCAGCCTTGCACAAGAACAAAAATTAATAATATAATTAGCAAGTTAGATAATTATTGGCAATCACAGTTACACGACATGTGCTTGAGGACGAAATCTGACCTGGCCACTTCCTCTATTGCATACATGAAGGAAAGCAAGCATATTCTTAACATTTCATTCAGAGATGAGATTATATCAATCTTAAGCTGCATAATATTGAAAGCTTTTTCCTATGAAGTTGATGACACTCTATTACATGTTAGTGGAGATAAAAGTCCACAAGATATATATCTTCTTGCTGCGATATTGAAGTTAATGAGTTGTTCATTGTTGCAAAGTATTTGGTGTCTGATGCATAATGGAAATATGGGTTGTTTGAAGACCTTGAAAGACTTCTCTTCATGCAAGGAATATGAATCCATAGTGAGAATTATCAGTTGTTTTCAACAATTTAACACCTGCCTACCACTTCAAAAGTCCTTATGCGGCATAATAGAAACTCATCCAGCTCAGCATCAGGAGTCCAAGCTGATGCTTTTGCATTTTTCGGGATTGCTATCATTAAGCTTCAGCACTGGGCTTGATTTCTTAGTTAAGGGCTGCATATTGACAATGATGTCATTGATGAATCTCTTTGTTTTTGAGGAGGGTAATTTAGATGCATTGAGGTTTGATAACAGATCAGGATCCTTTTCATCTGTATTGTTTCCTGATAATGTCCAAGAGGTGAATCTTTTTTTCTTAAAATTTTCTGCCTTTGCTAAATATGTGTTCTTATATGTTTCATTATTTGAGTCTTCCGATTAACGTTGCAGGCTATGGTGGATAAAAAATCAAGCCTTGTAATTGCATCCAAATTTCAGAAAATCCAGACTCTGCACTTGAGGTATTATGTCATAAAAGCTATTAACTAAAGTGCTATTTGCTAATTGCCTAATAATGTTGTGTTATATTGGAATTCTGTTGTGCTTGAATTTCTGTCAGCTTTCCTGATGTCAGTACCTTCGTTAAAATTAGTACCTTGAACTCCTTCGTTTTTCTGTGAACATCATTATTATCCTTTTAAATCTGTTTGTTGTGAATGGTCTATTGGATGTTCACTTTTTGCTATGCTCTACTTATAATTTTAATTGACGCCACTGCTTTCATAAGTTATGCATTGTCTCCTTTGGAAAGAGGACCTGCTACTCTTCTTGTTTTGGTTCATAATATGTATTGTTTGGAAGAAAATTTCATCCTGCAAAAAAGGCATCATTAAAGTAGGCATAGTGGTACTGAATTGGGTTTATTATAATATTTACTACATTTTTATTTATGCAATCCTCTAAAAGGCAATAAAGCTTTCGCTTGCACAGGTTGCTAAGGAGAAATTTACTCTCTGACATTGTTGTTGAAGCCAAGTTTTTTGGCTTTTGCTTCAGTTCAAAGCTAATATCCAGTGCAAAATTAGGGTTTCTAATAGTATATGGATAGATGTAGGGATAGGGCGTACTGGTAGATACCGTATAGGATAAAGGTCACCACATGGCATGCCCTGGAGGCACCACATCATTCTCCTACAAGTCATCTTGGCACCTAGCCATCTGCGAGATGAATCCTGATGGCCTAGCTTCATAAAGGGCATGTGAGCCACCTAAGTTTGATTGCTTGGTCCATGAATGCACTCAATGCATTCGTCACCTGCCAAAAGTACTAGATGAAGAGTCAAGCGTGCAACACATCTACTCTGGCATTTTTGAAATAGGTAACTTATAGGATTGCTAATCTAATCAATATATAAAATAGGATTAGAGCCTTGGTCCTTCTACTTCCTTAGCCTGGCGCAGGGGATTTGAAACAAAAATAAACCCTTGTTTTTTCCCCTTAATTTAGAGAGTTTCTTCATCAATTTACTAGTCGGTGAATCACTAATTTACCAGTCACTAGATCTAGGCATCCACCTTATTCTTGCCTTGTCCACCACTGCTCGCGCAAGTGCTTTTCTCTAAGGTGGAATGGCTCCCCTACCAATAGGTTTTTACATCTCGCAAGTTTGGCATGTCACTTGACTTCGTCCATCTTTGACACAAGAGTGCTCGATCAATGATCTATTACATATATTATTATTATTTATATAATAAGTTGTTCCTTTTATTTTAAGTCCAATATTAGTTGGAATTGGTAATTAGATCTAGATAATCATACATAATTTTTTTATCGATAGCAGCACCATGCGAAACGGCCACATGCGTGCCTTCTTGTGTGCACAGTTATGTGGCTTGCAATGGCAGAGACATAACTTATGTTTGGGGGGGGGGGGGGAACCAAACAAATAATTCGGTCAATATTAAGGACTTGTACAATACAAAAAGTATAAAAAAGGATTACATAAGTACTTTTTTCACATCGTACAATTCGGTCAATATTAACAAATAATTTGGTCAATATTAAGGACTTGCACAATACAAAAAGTATAAAAAAGGATTACATAAGTACTTTTTTCATATCGTACAAAACAAAGGATCACAAGTCAATTACACGGATACTTTTACACATTGATTACAAAAAAATGGTAATTTTTTTCCACATAGATTCACAATAAATGCAAATATTAATAGCAGTCATCCCATTTATCTACTCAAGTTATGCACATCTTAGGTTGAGCTCGATGCTCTTTCATGTAGTAGAACTCATCTTTGATGCTCTTTCATGTAGCAGAACTCATCTTCGACGCTCTTTCATGTAGTAGAACTCACTTATTATTGAATCAATATCAAATTGTTGAGCAATTCCCTTCTCAATGTAAGTAATCAAGTAATTGCCAACAAAATCGTCTTCCATCTTGTTACAAAGTGGTGTGTTAACAATACGCATAACCGAAAATGCACGTTCCATTGTTATTGTTGAAACTAAAAGAATTAGCAGAAGGCAAATCAATCCTTCCGCAAGAGGGTAAATCATTGACTTTTTTGTTTTCAACAAACTTGACACAACTATGACATTGTTGACACATTTTGTAACTCGGGATGATGGTGGATAGCAAACTCATAATGTTGCAATTGAAACTTCAATGCAACGTTTCTTGCTCACTGAAGTCTTGGGAATATAATTTAATTGCAAGCTTGTTCTACCGTATTCTCCGTGAACCTGCTATTCAATTCTTGTAATTGAGAGTCAATTGCATCGGTGAATACATCTACCCAAAAATGGTGCTCCATTGCGAGTTTGATCTCTTTGATGGTGAGACCAACCTTGACTAGCATTGTATAGAGCACTTATATCAGGAATTTCTATACATGTTTCACACAAAATAATTTCATGGATAAGTGAGCTCATCCACTCTCTCATTTTATGGATAAGAAACTTAAGTTGACCAAATGCATTGCACTCAAAATATCTTGAGACTTGCATTGCAAAGTTGAACATAGATCATTAGTGATCTCCATGATATCTCTCAAAAGATGCAAAATAAACACAAATTCAAAAGATGTGATCTCATTAAGTGTCGAGGCTGCAACACCATGCTGCGAATAAGTGTTTCCATCAACAAGAATACTTTTTAGGACTGAACAAGTTGTATTAAACATATTCATCAAACTTCAAATAAAACTCAAGTGAGAACCCCATCAAATATCTCTCCTCGTTTTATAGCGTCAATTTGATTTAGTCCTTTACCGGACTAAGCTCATCAATAGCAAGCATTTTTGTAATTTTAGAAGTTTGAGCAACTCTTAATTGATTATGTCGTTTGCAAGATGAACCAATAGTATTGACGTGAGAATTAATTTAGGAAAAAAATTGATGAATGTAAATAACCTCTCTAGCTATCACAACTAATGCTTATTGGACTCCATGAGCAAGACAATGAATAAAATATGCATATAGACCAAGGTTCTATATTGTGGTATTAGTATAGGTATTGGTAACAGTGATACAGTAGCGGCCGATACTTAAAACCTTGACGTGGACACTCCAAGAAAATTTTTGCTTGTAAACCATTCCATTTCCCTCACATAGTACTAGCTCAATCGTATCCTTGGCCAAGAACATTTTGCATGCTAAGATCATTTTGAGGAAGAATTGTAGCTATTTCCTTCTTCAAAGTTGAGGCCATAGTATATGAAAGATGGACTATATCAAAGAAAAGTTCTCTTATAAATCCTTCGTTGTTGACAAAACTAAAGACAATGGCCATATGTTTCTTTTTGATTAATCCCGAGCTTCATCGATAATAAGGCAAAAATTTGCATCAACGATTTCTGGGCGGATGAAATTTCGTATTTTACTTGGGAAAATTTGTAAGATCTCCTTTTGAATCCTACAACGATATGGTATGCGGAATTACCACGGCATTATGAGGGCATCACGAGAATAGGTGGAGGAGAGTGTCACAAATCGCTTGCTTTTGTGGCACTGGAAGCGTGACGAAGGTTAGCACAAGGCGGAGGAGGCTCATGGAAGGTTTTGGAGCATCCTCGAAGGGTGTGGTACACGGGAGAACCTTGAAAGTCCATAGTGTTACAAAGGAGTCGGGAATGTTTCAAAGTATCCTGGAAGATGCAAGAAGACCCTAAGAGGTTGAAGAAGGCTACACCATATTCTAGACTAATGTGGAGAGTTGTAGAACATTTGGAAAGGGAGAAATATTATGTCAGGAATGTTATGAAGAATGAATTGTAGCCTTTGAACCAAGTTGGTCCTAGCTGTCCATTAAGTAGGTGGATGGTTATACAAGGGTGGGAGGTCTTATTTGTAGGACAAGTACTTGGATACTTGGTGAGTGAGAGAGTTCTAGTGTCAAATGTGAACTTGAGAGATAGTTGCAACCTTGTAAAGCTTTGTACGCTTATTCATTGTATAGTAAAGTTTCCTTGTCCACGATTTGTGTCTTGTGTGTGTGAATGTGTAAGGTGTATCGCTCGAACTTGAGTCAATGTGATGTCAACACTCGTAAGACCCTATTAAGGTTAGTTGATTGGAAAAGGTTGACATTAGGCATTTGGGGGTACATTGACTAGATGCCACGAGGCGCAAGTGATGTGAATTTTGGCCCGTGACACTTTACTATCTCCGTTTGAACTTTCAGTGGTTCTACGGCATCGCAATGTCTACCATTTTTCTAGATAGACCACACCAGCCACCTCAGACCAAACCATCCACAACTGTTTGTGGTGAGACAAGATGACATCTGACATAAATTTTATTTTCCAGTAAATTTGCACAGGTATATTAAAGCATCCTGTTTGCTCATCATACTGCTTTTCTTAAGATGGAGAATGCCATGATGTACTGGTTATTTTAGAACACAATTGGTGTATCTTTTTGGAGCATCAGAAAATTTACCCTTCTATGAGAAACACATCCATCAATTTTGCAATGAACATGACTTGTAATGTTTTTGCTGGCTATGCCAGCATGCTTACTGCTGATATATGCTATAAATGTTAGCATCACCACAGGCAACCTTTTATATTTATTTTTTCCTGATTTTAATTAACGTTGCTGCAGATAGACCCTGAGTTCAGTGGTGTTGAGAATGTTGATGTCATTCACTTGCTTCTATTATAAACATCTGCATAAATCATAGTGTGGTTAGCAAATTGTTAATTTAATCTCATCACCCTTTCTTTATCTAATTTTGCAGTATGCCATCTATCGTCAGTGACTATATTGGACGTGAAAATGGGCTAACGGAAACTTCAACAAATTCTTCAGTCCCGAATAAGATGCAGTATGTTGTAGGCATAGAAGAGGAAATGGAGGAAACTTGTAATGGGAAGATTTTTCTCAAGTGCTTGCTGGAAAACGGGGGAGAAACATCTGATTTTGATGATTTGGCTGATTTCATTGAATGCAAGAGGGGGAAGGATTACTCTGGCTGGCTAAAGGGTCGGCAAAGATATCGAAAATGGAAATGTGGGAAGATGGCAGTATTAAGGTGGGAAAAGAAGAAAAAAACTTGGAAATTCATGAGAGGAAAGAGAACTTAGAATTTAGTTTGTGGTTTGATGCTCTTTCCTGGCCCGACTCTGGATAAATGCATTCCTTTTTGAAGTCGAGATCTGCTGCTGAAGGCCGGGCAGCTTAATTTAAACAGAGTTGCTACAGACACAGAAATAAACCACAGACCAGACACAGAAAGTGATTCCAGCCATTCATGTGCATCCGGGGCAGAACGAAACAATAGACCAATCAGAAAAAAAAAAATGATTCCAGTCATCCATATGCATTTGGAGTAGAAATAAATCCCTGTTTGGCCGCAAAAAGTGAATCTAGCCATCTATATGCCTGGGGGCCCATAATGTTGGTCAGCCAGCCCTGAGCCCTTTCAGTAACAGCTCTGGGGAAACAGGTCAGATTAATTTTGTCAGACACCACTGGGCTGTTTGGTTGAATATATATCCCCGATTCTTGCCTCGCCTGTCTTAAGCCAAAGGATCACATGTCCAGAAAATTATATGTCTCCATGTTTCAATGCATTGAATCTTGGCTCTCCTGTCTTAAGGCAAGGAAGCATCTGTTCCAAAAATTATATTTCCTTATGTCCCAATGCATTGAAAATTGTTGTATGTCTCGAATTTTTGTCCCTTGAGATTCTTGCATGATTTAATGGCACGAGACAGAGGGATGTGTAATTTTTGGGATAGTGAATCTTAATGGAGCATTAGCAGGCAGGTGATTTTCTCGTGCTCTGGAAGATGGTCGCAGCACGTGGAATTTGCAAACTGTGGTTTTGGATATTAGTGTTGTCGGGCTAGAATTTTTCGTTCTGCCTTTTTTTTTAAAGTCTTTTTAGCTTAAAAAACTAATTTAGATTGAAAGTAGGTTGTTTGGTAAATTAATTTTTAGGTTATTTTTCTTTTGAAGTTAGTTAATTTGATACAAAGTTTTTTTGTTTTTGTTTTTGCAAATTGGATAATATTGTTATTCTATATAGTTAATTACATGTAGTTGATATATGTAATAAATAATTTATCAAGTAACGGCATATTTGATGTGATGGATAAAATTAAACAAGATAAGAAGGATAGTAATTCAAATGTTTAATATGTTTTTTTTAAAAATATTATAGGATAGTGAATGGGATTATAGTATTAATTTTACGAAAAATTAGTCTTATGTCTTTAAAATAGTGTCGATTTTTTTTTCCATCTACTATAAAAAATTTTAATGCGCGAGGTTCACTTGGACTTTAGAATAAATAAATTTATCTGTGTATTTTTAAAATATGTATAAAGTATACGGATAGATTTATCTATTTTGTATAAATAAGCATATAGATAAATTTATCAGTGTGTTTTATACGTGTTTTGAAAAGGGAAACAGATAAATTTATCTGTTTTGTATAAATAAGTACACAGATAAATTTAACTGTATGTTTTATACGTGTTTATCTGTGTACTTTATACGTGTTTTGAAAAGGCACACAGATAAATTTATCTGTTTTGCATAAATAAGCACACAGATAAATTTATCTGTGTGCTTTATACGTGTTTTGAAAAGCACGGTGTTCTTTATACATATAAATTTATTTATATGCTTATTTATACAAGACAGATAAATTTATCTGTATGCTTATTTATGCAAGACAGATAAATTTATCTGTGTGTTTGATACATGTTTTAAAAATGCACAGATAAATTTATTTGTATAAAGAATATAGATAAATTTATCTGTCTTGTATAAAATAAGACGACAGATAAATTTATTTGTATAAATTACATATAAATTTATCTGTTTGTGTTAAATTTATCTGTATTGTAGGCGATTGGATTTCGCGAGTTAAAAA
>JAULJZ010215935.1:1570-18211 GCA_032270985.1 Heliamphora pulchella | reverse complement strand
AAAATATTATCCATTTAAAACCATTTATTCTTAGAAAATAAATTATGAAAATCATCAAAATCAAATTAAAAAACCCTCGGGTTAACAAAGGTTTAAAGACAACCCACACTGACTATAATATGAGATAAAAATTGAAAATCATCCAAAACCCTAATAAATTAACTCTTAAACAAATAAGCACTCATGATATGACCCCAGCTCTCATTCAGGCATTCAAAAAAATGGGACCTTGGCCTCAAGGCCTTACAATTCAAGAGCTTTAAAGTATCAAAATCTACCTTCATGCTCCATCAATGTTATACAAGGACTATTACAACCATAAGAAAGTTTGGCTACAAGGATTTACAATGTGAATTACATTATTCAAAATTCAAATTGCATCATCTAAAGAACTTAGTTACAACATTCACAAAATAGTTCTATATGATCCAAAAACCAAAAGTACAAGACTTTACCCCTTTTAAGCCATTCGATTATCCTTGTCACCTGAAAACATTTTTAATCCAACAATGTGAGCAAAAACCCAATAAGAATATACTAACAAAGATAAATGCATGACATGTAATTATCAAATTATATGAATAACTTCAATAAAAAAAAAGTTTTAAAATCAGTTTTCATCCAAAACCACACGTATTCCTATAATTCACATATGCTCAAGGATTTGAAAATGATTAAAGCACATTTTTTGTCAAAAATTTTCCACATCCACAAATGATTTAACTATGTATCGGCGTTGTCACACTTGGGTACACGGTGACAATTATAGACTCGTCTTATTGACATAGGTCCTGGGCACACAATGACCTGCTAGACAATCACAAGTTTTATAATTTGCCACACTAACAAATACCCAAATTAGACAACCACTTCATTTACGGAGGCTAAACTGAAAGAACGAAGTACCTACTTTACACAAAATTTTAAAATTTTACCGAGGAGTAATATATGCCCAAATTAACCAAATTGTTTCGATACATTTACTAAATCATTTAAATACAAATAACCACACCAACATGTGTGCAATCCAAAATCCAAGGATGTTATCAACAATATTTCACAATGTTAACAATTTCAACCAATTCCTGAAATCAAAACTCAACTCTTATGGTTATATCAAATAAATTAATCTCATTTTCGGAACAATTTCATAAACCCTTCCCATTTTCAAAATTTATTTTCAAAAGTCACTTTCACAAACATCCAAACAACTTCTCCATCCAACAATAACAACACATTTCATGCTTTATAAACATAACATAGGATTTTAAGCATAAAATCATCTCTCATAGCATTTTAATCAACTAAAAATAATTAATCTCATAATCCAAACATTTAAACAATTGTAATAAAGAATCCTACCATTTTGAGTTGAAAACTCAAAACTTTAACCTCCCGCGAAAACCCCGAAAGCGGCAAAATCAAATTTCACTAGGATTGATGCGAACCCTTCATCGAGTAGATCATTTTATCCTTCTATGGCAACGCTGTAGACACCCCAATTGACCAAGCCGAATCATAGGCACCCATCCCGAATGCGCTTCAATAATGAAAAAAATTAGAATTATGCCCAAAGATACTCCCAAGCAAGTAAAATCATGAATGCAGTTCAAAACTAAGAAAACCACCAAAGCCTTTAGGCTGTGACATTCTTATCCTTACGGCTGCCACTTTTTGAAAATCCTAGAACAGGCCGTGACTTCCTTTTTCACGGACGCAACTTTTTGAGCTTAGTCGTGACTTTTGAAAGTCGCAACTGTCATTTTTATTGCCATAAAGGTAGCCACTGGAACTGTGCAAAAGCAAAAAGGTATCGGTCGTCACTTTTATCTCTTTTTGAACAAATGGAAGCATTTCAGAGGGGGTCTATGTTGCGCACCTTGCCTATAAACAGGTGTTGTTTTTCACAAAAACAAAAGGAGAAAGAACCTAAAGGCCCAAAGTCTACCAAAATACACTCTCACTCGATATTTCGATATCCATTTCATACTTTTTCGGGCTTTGTTCGTGCTCTTGCTTGCATTGAGGGAGGTCATGGAGCGCATATTGGCTTGGAGATTGCATATTCTCACACCCAAGGAACCATTCAAGGTGGATATTCGCACGAGGTAACCATAGGAACCCACGATATTCTTCTAAAACTCTCATTTTCTTCCCCCGAGGGCATCATGGACAAGGTTTCCATTATTTTCATTGTTTATTTATCATTTATTTCAATCAAGCATTGTTCATTCATGTTTTTCTTATAAACAGTGTACTCATTGCTTTCTTTTTTGTATATTACAGTCAATTTCATTTTGTTTTATTGCTCAAAAGCACACTGATCATATCAAAAACTTTTTGAGATTTTGAAACAGGATGGCCGTGACCTTTTAATGTCATGGTCGTGTGTTTTGTTAAACCTATTCTCGCGGCTGTAATCCTTTTGCACATGGCCAACACCTTTTTGCCTTATTTTCTCACGACCGTAACATCTTATTGTCACGACCGTGACGTTTTTATAAGGCTAAAAACATAAAAATTGTCCTTAAAACTCTCTATTACTCGTTTATTTAAAAGTTCTCCTTCCTTTGTTTATTCTGTTTGGCATTTTCTGTATCGAGATCTATTTTTTATTAGGAAAATAGATAGCAGATCTGGCCTAGAGCTAATAGGTCATGGTCTCTGTCTTGTGTGTTCCATTCCGTCAAGTTTGGTGTCCGTGGTTCCAAGAAACATAACGACCGCGACGTTTGAATGACACAATCGTGTGCTTTATTAAGAACAACAGTAATGACCACCTTTATTTTCTAACAACCGCAGCTTCTATTTCCATATTTGTCATTGGGCTGTGTGGTTTTGTGAGGGTGGTGACATGAATAATGTGTTTCAAGTACTCTGTTACTCGTTTTTTATATCCTGTATGATTTATTTTGAGATATTGCTTTTTGTAAAGGATGAAGAATGGTAGATCTAACCTAAAATGAATGGATTATGGTCTCTGTCTTGCATGTCTTGTCCATTTGAGTCTGTTTTAGACTTTGTATGTTGACTATACCCCTTTTGGATCCTCAAAATCTTGGCCGCAACATTTATTTGTCACGACCGTAGTATTGTTCACTCTGTTCCTCATGGTAACCCTATATTTGTCATGGCCACAATATTTGTTGTTACGATTGTGAGTTTTCTGTATGCCTAGTGGCTTAAAAAATAGTGTTTAAACATTTTCTATTTATTTGTATAACCTATTCATAGCATGTTAGGAACAGAAATATTGTTACATGACCCTCAGATCTTTATTTGTTTGTTTTATCGCTTTCTTGTATGTTTTTCTCTTTACTTTGCTCAAACGACACGTGTGACATATCTAGATATAATAATAAAATTGCATGACCCTATGATCGTAGTTAAGATTTTATTTCTTTACTTGCTTTTGTTTGAACTTTCTTTAACCTCCCGTTTTGTATATGTTACATTTAAAAAGTTTATAACATGAACCAATATTGACAAAGTATAGGTTAACCCCACGGTTGGGTGAAAAGGGTGCCTAACACATTCTTTGTTTGTACCTTAGCCCCCGAACCTTCTTTTTTTCTGGTTACATTTTTAAAAGACCCGCAGCCTTCTTTTTATTTTTTTTTTATTTTTCTAAAAAATCAAGTGGTGACTCGATTTTTCTAAAAAACGTGCTCGGATATCTTGGATTTTATTATTTTGACATGAAAAGAATATTTTTTAAAAAATAATAAATATCCCATGCACCCCACGAATAAACGAAACGCCTGTAATTTTTCTGACAATTTTGTTGGGAACTGGTTTTTCAAAAAAATCACAAGAGAGCTAAACTTGAAATGTCAATGGTTCTTGTTGTAAACTTTTTATCGGTATTCGCATTTGTATTTTGCATATTTGTATACTTTGTTCTCAAACTCCCACTCCGCCTACCCGATACCCTGGTCAGTTTACTATATTGGGACTATGTCGAGGAAGCCAGCAAGCTTTCTGGCCACATGCTCTCACAAATATGGCAAAAAGAGTTATTGCATACCATTTGAGCATGCTTTGCACCATTTCTAGCATTGAGAGGTATATTCTTGACTCTATTCAGAAGGTACACTGAGTGCAGACCTACCAACCTTCTCATGTGCATATAGTTTCATAAAACCCTTCTTTTAGGATTATATGATTTTTTTTATGGATGCTTTTGTTTGTATAGTTGGTACCTTGATTAGGGTTAGTTTTATTTTCATATCCCGTTATTGAATGCGAGTTTATTTTGAGTTTAGGCCCGGTTGACTAGTTCTCCAATTTACATGAGTCCTTTTACTTCAGAAACCCAGGATAATAGCTCCGTACAAAGAAGAACCTATACACACTTGGGCCCGATCTCCAAGCGAAAGACTCAGATATGTGGAATAATCGATGTTACCGATGGTAGACTCGGAATTTACTATGGCAGATATGATGAGGGCGATTTTGAAATTACAACGAACAGTTGAATGAGTCAGCACTACAATGACCAATCAGGCTAGGATTCAGACATAGTATCAGGCACAGATCCAGGCTTTATAGACTTAGGTTGCAGACCTTAATGTAGTTGTTCCAAATGACCAAGAGGATGAAATAGGAGATAATATTTGAGATGATAATGTGGGACCCGAGGGAGCCTAGCAAGCAGTTGCACAGCCCGTTTGGCGAAAAATCCCACAAATTCTAGCTATGAAAGAGTCGATCTTGTCTGATAATGTCGACAAATTAGAAAAGATTTTGAGGAAAGTCCGCGAAGTTGAGGATTACATGTTGGATGTCGAGGGACTCTGTTTATTTTTCGATGCTAAGCTTCCCAAGAAATTTAAGATGCCCGACATGGAGAAATTCGAACGGACCAGAGATTCAATAATCCATTTAAGGATGTATGTGGGAACTCTGTTGTCAATGGGACCAGCGACCAATTGAAGGTTCATCTCTTCCAGCAGTCTCTATTAGGAGCCGCTCAGAAATAATTTCTGTCTTCGAATGCAGCAAAAATAAGAGTCTTTGAGAACATTGCTACTACATTCGTCAACCAGTATAATTACAACATCTGGCTCGACGTTACCACTCGAGAACTCGAGACTACCCAATAGGAGGCCAAAGAATCTTTTTTTGAGTTTCTAATCTGATGGACGGCTAAGGCAACAAAAATGATAAATCGACCCATTAAGAAGGAACAAGTGAGAATGGTAGTGAAGAAGTTGCAGCCATAGTTCCATAAATATCTGATAACGCAGTCGCTGATGACATTTGAGCAAGTTTTTGATGCCGGGATACAAATAGAGAATGCACTGCAGTATGAGAATATTGAGAAGGGAGAACATAGTCAAAGAATAGTTCGGAAGCCATATCCTAATAACCCGAATAATGCCACAAATGTTGTGAACCAAGGCTATGAAGTGACCTACTGAATCCCAACCCGAATCAAGCTAGCTCATCTGTCTTGCCAACTACCTAAAATCCACCCCGCAACCAAAAGAGAACTTTCACCTAACTCACTATACCCTTATCTTCTATTTTAATTCGCCTGATTGAGAGGGGTTTCCTAAAGCCATTGGAGTCGACCCCACCTCCGAATCCTTTGCCTCCCATATACAATCCAACCCAGTATTGTGCCTTCCATCAGGGGCATGGTCATTTAACCAACAACTGAATGAGGCTCCGACATGAGATCCAAGATTTGATAAACAACAAGGTGATTCCTCCACCCACTGTCGTTTAGAAACCGAATGTGATCACCAATCCTCTGCCGAATCATGCAACTCAACAGAATGTGAATGCCGTTGGGGGAGGGTCAAAAAAGTTTTGGTCCCATGAGATTCATAGTCTTCGTGACAATACCAAAGCCCGTTACAGATTTGCTATTCAAACAGGAGGTGTTGCTAATCAATTACCTTATTCAGGATATGATAGACAATGATTTCGATAATTTTTCAATCTTTATCGTCCATGAGGAAGAAGTTCCTCCCCCTATCAATGGTAATTATGAGGAAGATGAAGAAATCAGACGTTTGTGGGAGGATTTGGCACGCCTTGAGGCATTAGATGAGTTGGAGGAAGCCGAAATTGACATCAAATGGCAAGTCCCAACCGTTTCAAGTGATGATACAACATGGCACCGAGGGACAACCTAGTTGATAATGAGAGTAGGCAAGAAGAGAATTTTTCAATCAATGAGGAGACTGAGAAGAAAAAAGAGCAGAAAGAGAAAGAGAAGGACTTACCCCAGGTTAACTCGTTGGGAACCCTAAATTCTGTGTTTGCCCCTTCTGTATACATTGTTTCTCTTCATGAGCCAAAACTGAGAACTCCTCTAACCGAAGTGCTAATCTTATGCTCTCTCAAAGTGGAGTACCAAGAAGAGAACGACATATGAGAATTAGAAGAAATAGAGCAGGAATTCATGGATATAGAATATGACGAAGGAGAGGAAGTACCAGAATAACACCTGATTGTGAAAGAACCGTATGACCATGGAGGCTCGTGAAAACCTTGGGGTCCTCCCTCACCATACAATTATGAAGACCCGTTTGTTGGGGTATCATTGCCACAACTCTTTGAACTAGAGATCGATATCGATGAAATATCTCATTGGTTTTCACAAAATATAATGGGAATCGAGGAAGATCTCTGGAAAAATGGAGGAGTTAATCAAAAAAAAGGCTAAAACAGATGATTTCTAGGTCTTCCAAGAGAAAGGATACCCGTTAGTCAAAATTCGAGACGTAACCGACCAATTTGAAGGTCTTTAGTGAGAAACAAATAGAACATCTTACACGAAGCAGGAGGCATTTTAAGCCTGCCTAGTTGGAAAAGGGATAGCCAGGTAGGGGTATAGAGGAATCAAGAAATTAAGCAGAGAAACAGAACGACGAGGAAGAAGACATGGCTTTGAAGCAACTCAAGAAGACGCAGGCGAATGTGAGCATTTGGGAGTTACTTGTGGCATCCCATAAGCACCGACATGCCGTCTTGAAGGCTCTCAATAGCATAGACATCTCGATCGATGTCTCCCCTAACCAGCTGGTTGGAATGCTCATAACCGAGAAGTAATCCAATGTTATTGCCTTTAGTGACATCTAACCGTCCAGTGTTTGGGGAAGTGGGTGCCAATCATTTTAGTCGATAATGGTTCAACTCTTAATGTATGCCAACTTCGAACTGCTTATTGTTTGGGATTGAAGATGCAAGACTTCAAGCCGAGTGCACAAGGGGTGCAAGCGTACTATAATACGAGAAGAAACATGTTGGGATTGGTAATTTTCACTGTGATAGTGGGGACATTGAAAAGTGAGGTAGAGTTCCATGTTCTCAATGTGTCGGCCTCATTTAATCTTTTGCTAGGAAAACCGTGGCTACATGATTTGATAGTTAGAGCAGTTTTGTCAACCTTACACCAAAAGGTGAAGCTGATCAAGGAAGGAGTAACTGTCACCATTTTGAGTGAAAATGGCTTGCCAACCCCGATTAGTGACACTACCCCGCTACTTGATATTTAGCATGGGGAGGAAGATCTCCTTCTAAATGGGTTCGACTTCGATGAGACTAGGGTTATCCATGTTCTGATAAACGACGAGAAAAACGATGTGAACCCAAAAGTCATAGCGATGATGAGGGAAATGTCTTATTTTCTAGGAATGGGACTAGAAAAGCACTTGTAAGGAATCTTAGAACCAATCTTTGTGTACCACAATCGTCATGGATACAGACTATGGTACAAGCTAAAGGAGGAAGAACCAAGTATAGAAAAGTAGGGACCCACGTTGAATGGACGTTTCATCAAGAAAGAGGACGACTTCCCCTATTGCGGGTTTCTCGAGTCGTGGATAGAAGAAAAGACTAAACAGAAGTTCCCAGGGTTAAAAATCTTTTTTGGCCATCAGTTTTCTAACTACTAGAAAGAAGCAAAAGTATGGCAGCTGAGATTCCCTGAAAAGGTGTCGACAAATTGGGTAATTCATTGCGATGAAGGAGATCTGGGTTCTTTCTTCAATGAAAAGATGGCCCGATTACGTATAGGCAACGAAGAAGACAAGGACGTGATGATGATGGAAGCTGATGCGCTTGCGAATTACAACACACTTATCATGGATGCTGCTAAAATGAAAAAGAGTTAGTCTTTTGAGTCTTTTTTTATAGCTGATGTAACAAGTAAGTTGGAGTCCGAGTTTGTTGAATTTGCCTTCACCGAGTCTGTGAACAATGTTTGTAACGACGAGTCTGCTGAGAATGGGTCTGTTGGTACCCCAAGTCCTTTTTCTTTTGAGGCTCAAGTTGTAACTCCTTTTGAAGTAAATGAAATGAAATCGAATTTTGCTTATCTTGCTGTGCCTCAAATATTTTGTGTTAATTATGAAAATTTTGAAGAATTTGAGGGGAATGTCCCCAAAGAATTAGAGCTTTTAATTGAAAAGGAAGAAGAAATGCGAGCTAAACATATAATTAAAGAAACTGTTTTAATAAATCTCAATAATGAAAAAGATCCACAACTGGTTCAGGTTGGTTCTACGCTGTTTTTAGAAGAACGTGAGCAATTAGTCTTTTTATTAAAAGAATTTAAAGATATTTTTGTGTGATCCTATGAAGATATGCTCGGTATAGACCTCGACATCGTACAATATCAAATCCATCTTTACCCCGATGCTAAGCTCGTCAAGCAAAAGCTTAGAAGGATCAGACCGGATTGGGCACTCAGAATCAAGGAAGAAGTTACCAAGCAGATAGACACTAAATTTCTCATGGTTACAGAGTATCCAAAGTGGGTTGCCAACATTATTCCAATACCAAATAAGGATGGAAGGATCCGAGTGTGTGTCGACTTTAGAGATCTCAACAGGGCTAGTCCTAAGCACGACTTCCCTCTTCCCCACAGATGTATTGGTAGACAACACCGCCAAGAATGCGCTTGTCGTTCATGGATGGATTTTCACAGTACAATCAGATTTTAATGGTGTCGGAAGATTGAGAGAAGACTACCTTCACGACACCTTGGGGAACCTATTATTATAGGGTCATGCCGTTCGGACTGAAGAACGTAGGAGCAACCTATCAAAGGGCTACAACCACATTACTATACGGCATGATACACAACGAAGTAGAGGTATATGTGGACGACTTGATTGTGAAATCTAAGACTAGAGAATGACACGTCTTCGCATTAAAGAAATTCTTCGAGCCGATAAGAGAGTACAAGATGCGTCTAAATCTGCAAAAGTGTGCCTTTGGAATTACAGCAGAAAAGATACTTGGGTTTATGATCACGCAGCAGTGATAGAAGTAGACCCATCAAAGATCAAATCTATTCTCAAAATGCCTTCTCCAAGAAACGAGAAGGACGTAAGGAGTTTTTTAGGAAAGATTTAATTCATCGCCAAGTTGACCACTATCTGCGAACCTCTATTTCAACTTTTGAAGAAGGGAACTAAGTTTCAGTGGGATCAGCAGTGTCAAGATGCTTTTGATGCCATACGACAGTAACTGTCACCACTAGAACCCGAAAACCCTTTGATACTGTACCTATCAGTGATTGATTCAGTGATGGGGTGTATGCTTGCACAAGAAGATGAAGCCAAGGTAGAAATAGTTGTCTATTACTTAAGCAAGAAGATGACAGATTGTGAACGTTGGTATACGCCTTCAGAAAAGACTTACTGAGCACTAGTTTGGGTATCTAGGAAGTTACGTCACTACATGCTAGCGTAGCGAGTTGTTCTAATCTCAATGGTGGACCCGCTCAAATACCTCTTCGAGAAGCCAGGATTGACAAGAAAGTTAGCTCGTTACTTGCTCATGCTAGCTAAATTTGACTTGCAGTACGCCACAAGAAAATTCGTGAAAGGGAGAGCCCTTGCAAAGTTTTTAGCCAACCATTCTATTGAATGAGAAGAAGAACCGGAGTTTAAATTTTTTGATGAATAAGTGTTGAAAATTGAGAAGTATCTGTGAACCCTCTATTTCGATGGAGCGCCAAACTAATACGGATACGGGATAGGGATACTCCTCATCACTCCCGGTGATTTCCATATCCCTTTGGCTTTTAAGTTGAGTTTTGAGGTTACTAACAATCAGGCTAAGTAGGAAGCTTACTTAACCAGATTGAAATTAGCCTTAGAACTAGGGGCAAAAAAGTTAAAAGTCATAGGTGACTCGGCTTTGGTTGTCTCCTAAGCAAAAAGATAACGGAAGGTTAAAGAAGAAAGGCTGATCCAGTATCATCGAGGGCTCGAAATGATGATCCCCTATTTTGAGAGCGTAGTGTTCACCCATGTCCCGAGACTATAGAATAAGTTCGCCGATACCCTAGCCACTCTGGCGTCAATGATAGACATACCACATAGGGTATGGATGAGACCTTTGAAGATTTAACAAAGGGATACACCTTTGGTCGGTAATGTCACCGTTATCCAAGAAGCAATGATGGGCTACCATGGTATCAAGACATTTAGAATTTCATTGAGAAGGGGGAGTATCCTAACCGAGCCAGCAAAAAAGATCAGAGAGCTATCAGAAGAGTAACCGCACAATTTGTGATCTGCGGGGAAAAACTGTACAAGAGAGGATATTTGGGAATTAATAAACTTTATGTCGACACGGAGCAAGGACATGAGTTGATGAGAGAAGCTCATAGAAGAGTTTGCGGGTCTCACATTAGGGGATGATGCTGGCTAAGAAGATCTTGGTCAAGGATACTTTTGGATGACAGTGGAGACGGTGGGTGGTGGCTTTGTCCAATAGTTTTGCATGCAAATGGAATTGATTTGACAACACACTTTAGTGTGTGAGCTAAGGTGGTATGAGGAGTGGCCGGCCAAGGCAAAAAACATGGGCCTCTGGTGGTTTTGTCTTATTTTATTGCATTATAATGGTCCATGAGGGTATAACTATACTATATTGCTAAGAAAAATGCTTAGAAATTAACTTAATATATAAAATGAGAACTTTTCCATGTAATTGTATTTAATTAAGAATTTTATGATTGACACCTTATTTTTATAATTTAAAAATATTATTCAAATATTTAAACATGAGGTGTCGACTCAAAAACTAAAGGTGTCGACTCAAGGCATGAAGAACACATTGAGTCGACACCAGCAAATGCTTAAGTCGACACCTTCAGATCAATTCACGGAGAATAAGTTGAGTTGACACCATTGTTCATATCAGTCGGCACTAAGTGGTCCTTCGAGAACCACTTAATTTTGAGTCAACACAAAAAAACATATGAGTCGACATGAAGTGGCCCTTTGAGAACCACTCATTTTTGAGTCGACACTAGAGAATATATGAGTTGACACCAAGTGGTTCTCCGAGAAACAGAAGTTTGAGTCGACACCTAAGTCCAGAGGCCAACGCACTTTAGCTGGGTCAACGCCAAAGTAAACATGAGTCGACACGAAAGAAGACGTGAAAGCTTGAGTTGACACCAAGTTTCATCCTAAAGAACTGAATAACCTGATGAGTCGACACAAGATTTAGTTTATGTTAACCCTGGCCAAGAGATAAAAAGTTGACTCGACACCCACGAAGCATGAGTCGGCACTTTTGCCCAAGAACTAAGGCCAAGACTAGTCTATGTCGACACCAAGAAGCTTTGTATCGACACCTGCGATGAATTCCAAAAAGGTCACCTGATTCAACAGTAACATTTCAAAGCATTAATTGCATCCACCTACCAACAATGGCCAGTTTCTTCAGTAGGCTATTAAAGGAGTAAATTTCTAATATTTGAATATGATGAACCAAGTGCATTAAAAGCTATTAAACATTCTCTCAAGTTAATTGAAAAGATCATTAAATCTTCAAGCTCTAAATTCACTCGCTTCCATGCGTATTCATTACAAAATCTTTATAATGAGTGTTTGAGTTTTATCTCAATTTTCTCTCTTCATTTACTATAAGAAGAAGGATGAGTCACCTGTGAAACCTTTAAAAGAGTGTGTAAAGCTTCTTAGGCTTAGTTGAAGAGTGTTTAAAAAAATAAAGCTTGTTTGTGAAACATCTTCATTGCTGTAAAATGTTTTTGAATGTACCTGTGAAGTATCGGTACAGTGCAAATTCTCAATGAGAGTCTTGAAAAGTAGATGTAGGCTTGTGAAAAGGTCGAACCACTATAAAATTCTGTGTCTAGTTCTTATCTCTCTACCTTACCTTTTTAATTTCTCAGCACTATATTTATCTATTCTTAGTGCTTTTATCTCATTGTGAAATTAAAAAAATTTCAAAAGAGTTTTTAAAATAGTTTATTTTAAAAAAAAAAACTCAATTCACCCCCCCTTGTGGGTTACCTAAGATTAACAATTGATATCAGAGCAAGGACTCTTGTCTTTTGACTTAACAGTTTAAGAGGATCCATGGCAACCATTATAAGACCTGTACACTCTAAGAGACAGTCCACAAATAGATCTCATTTATTCAATAGAACAAATTATAACTATTAAAAAGTCAGGATGAGAATATACATCTAGGCTGTTGACTATGACCTATGGATCAAGGTCATCTTTAATGACCCTAAAAGGCCTTGCAAAGTTGTGGAAGGCTCTGCAATTTTTAAACCTAAAGGTAAATGTACTTAAGAAGACATCAACGAGATACAAAAAATGCCAAAGCAATTTACTTACTTTATTACTCATCTGACCTAATGAATTTAATAGAATTTCTACCTATGGCACAACAAAAGAGATATAGGATAGATTGAAAGTTACCCATGAGGAAACCAGCCAGGTTGAGGAATTAAAAATTAGCTTGCTTGTTCATAGCTATGAACTATTCAAAATGAAGCATGATGAAACTATTTTCGATATGTTCACCAGATTTACTAATCTTATCAATGGATTAAAATCTTTTGAAAAAATATACACTAACGTAGAAATAGTAAGACAAATTCTCAGGTGTATGCCTAAAAGCTGGGAATCCAAAGTGACAGCTATCCAAGAAGCAAAGGATCTCACCAAGCTTAGATTGGAGGAGCTACTTGGTTCACTCATGACTCATGAGATGAACCTGAAGATGGATGATGAAGAGGATAACAAGAAAAAGAAAGAAATAGCCATCAAATCATCAATCCCCAAAAAAGAATAAGAAGAAACATCCTCCAGTGATGAGAATGGTGACATTACCCTCAAAACTAGAAAATTCAAAAGATTCCTAAGAAATAAGAAACAATGGGGGAGGAAGCTCTTCAAAAAAGAAGGCCACAAAGGAGAAAGCAGTAATAGAAAATATGAAATAATCTGTTTTGAATGCAAGAAACCTGACCACTTGAAGGCTGACTGCCCTCAGCTTAAGAAGCACTATAAGAAGGGATACAAAAAGGCAATGTTAGCTGCTTGGGGTGAAAGTGATAACAGCAACTCAGATGAAAAAAAAAAGATGAGAATGAAGTGGCAAATCACTGCCTCATGACTAAAGAAGTCAGTGAGATAATTGATGACTCTTTTTCTTTAGATAAGCTTCAAACTGCCTTTGAAGAAATGCATGATTAGTTAAGAAAATTAGGAACTAAGAATGTCATCCTTAAGAAGATGATTCTCACTCTTTCCACTAAAGTATAATCCTTAAAAGAAGAAAAATAGATTTTTTTCAAAACAAATTACTTCTTTTAAAAAATAAAAATAAAACTTTAAAAGAAAAAGTAGAAGATCTCGCCAAAACTTTGCACAAGTTCACTCAAGGAAAAGAAAACCTAGATAAACTTCTAAGTATGCAAAAATGTGTATTTGACAAGGCTAGCTTAGGATACCAACCAAAGAAGAAACAAAAATTGCTCAGTAGTATCTTTGTAAAAGCATCTTCTAACAAATCTAGTGCCATATGCTTTCATTGCTATCAAAATGGTCACACTGTCACACACTGCCCCTTAAGAAAAGATCCTACAAAAACTATAAAAAAAAAAAAAAAAAGATTTAGGTTCCAAAGGAAATACACTCAAATTGGGACTAACTAAAGGAAATACACTCAAATTGGGACTAACTAAAGTGAACCCAAGAAAAAATTTGGGTACCAAAAGTCAAAAACGAATTTATTTAGTAGGTGTGTCTCAAATCGTCTTTCAAAGAAAAGAAGTGATACCTTGACAGTGTCTGTTCAAGACACATGACATGAGACAAGTCAATGTTTGCTTTTCTCACACTCAAAGATGGAGAATTTGTGACTTTTAGAGACAACAACAAGGGTAAAATAATTGAAATTTGTAGTATTGGTAAAATTCTCTCTCCCTTTATTGAAAATATTTCTTTTGTTAATGGTTTGAAACACAATATTTTAAGTATAAGTCAACTGTTATGGATTTTGGCCTCGGTGTAATTCAGTTTTAGTTTGGCAAATCTGCAACAAATGATTATTTAAATTATTTATTTAATTCATTGATATTTTGACACTTGTTCTTTCGGAGTTATGGCTTTAATATTGCAAGGCTACGCAAACGGAGCAAAAAATATCAAAAAATAGCTCGCGGTATCAGACCGCCCGACAGACTGCTCGAGCGGTCTATCGAGCGGTCATTTACATCTCTCGGTATTTCATCATTTGTCATTTGTAACAAAAATACTGGCATTCAGACTTCACCGCTCGAGCGGTCCTCGGCAATACAGATTTTATTTGAAGCAGCAGCGAGGGTTTTGGCAAGGCTATTATAAATAGGTAGCTAGGGTTTCTTTGTTATGTGCCTCCTTATTTTATTTTTTACGAAAACCTAGCCGCCACTTGTTTTGAAGATTATTCATTATATACTCGCAAGCTAATCTATATCTTGATGATTCTTTGACTTACGCACAATCAAGTCAATCATCAAGTCAATCAAAGTTTCAACAATCAGTTTGGATTTGTGGAGTCGCTTGAGAGGATTCTCAAGTGTTGAAGTCTGGTGGAGGAGTTCGTCAGTATTGAAGTCCGGTGGTGGGTTCCAGCGGCGGTCAAGCACAAGAGTTGATGCACGTGGATTCGACAAAGACAGACTTACTACCATTGGTTGTAAGTGCAACGTTGGGGTTGTAAGATTTCTTTGTAACCAACGATTTTATAGTGTTTAATTTCCTAGACCCGATGTGGTCTTGTGTTTTTTTTCCGGTTTGGAATTTTTCACGTTAAAATCGCTGTCTCGTGTGTGATTGTGGTTTTTTTTTTTTCTGCTTGTGTGATTGTTTAGTTTAAGCTTTTTTGCAGCGTTTAGCATATTTAAGAAAATTAATTAGTGCAAATCAGTCGGTAAACGAAATTTTTCATCAACTTTGTGATAAAGGTCACAAAGTTTTTTTTTTTTTTCGCTCTAAGTGCATCATAGAAAGCACAACTGGCAACAAGGTCATATTTGAAGGTCATAAACATAAAAATATTTACATATTTAATTTAAATGACATATCCAAAAATGACACAAAATGCTAGGTTGTAATAAGTGATAACAATTGGTTATGACATACAAAACTTGGACATGCTACATTGTGAACATAGTCATGGTAGGAAATTTGAAAATAAAGATTTTGAAGCTTTCTTTGATGTAAATGGTATAAACCATGACTTCTCGACTCTTAGAACTCCTTAACAAAATGGTATAGTTGAGAGGGAGAATAGGACCCTTGAAGAAATAAATATGACCAATATCTGTGAAAACAACCTACCAAGATATTTTTGGGCTGAGGTAGTTAACATGGCATGCTACATTGTGAACATAGTTATGATTAGAGCATCCCTTAAGAAAATCTCATATGAGCTATGGAATGAAAGAAAACACAACATCAACTATTTTTACATTTTTTATGTAAATATTTTTTTTAAACAACAACAAAGATTTTTTTTAAAAAAAATTGATGCAAAATCTGATGAGAGTATTTTCTTAGGATATTTTACATCTAGTAAGGTTTATAGAGTTTCCAACAAAAAAACTCTTGATGTGAAAGAGTCCATTCATGTTGTTTTTTATGAATTTAACATTGGGTCTTTAAAGAATTTTTGTGAAAATAATATTTCATTTAAACTCCTATCACTTTTAAAATACATTAATACTCTTTATTCACAACTTATTTACTACGTACTACTACCAATTATATATAATTATTAATATCAAATATATAAAAGGATCAAATTATTCACTTTGAATAAAAAGTAAAAAAAATTAATTTTTTTTATCTAAACAACTAATTTTAAAAAAGTTAACTTAAAAATTAAGTTATCAAATAACTTACTTTGAATCAAATTTAATTTTCTAACTAAAAATATAAAAAAAATTAAAAATTAATTTTTAAGTTAGTTACCAATTAAATTTATAATATTAATTGCAATTATTTATTAACAGAGTATTGATTAATAATTTGGCACATACATGATCCTTTCCTGGTGCCGTGGCAGCTCCTTTTCCAGCCTTCAGTGTTGGTGCTCCGTTTTTGGGATAGGCGCTGATGATAGTATGGGGAATTGACACGTGGACGAGCTGATATCTGCCACCTGTGTCAGGCATCCAGGGTCTGTGCGGTGCCGGTTAGGTGTTTGCTCGACTCAAACCAAACCTCGTATTGTTATTGTCAAATGCTGAAACTTTCAGTCTTCACCAAATGTGAATATAAAATAGAATGTCACCATATGCTTTGTTCATGATTCCTTCCTAGTTCCGGCGTTTTGGATAGTTTTTTTTTTTTTATA
>JAULJZ010215924.1:0-18211 GCA_032270985.1 Heliamphora pulchella | reverse complement strand
AATTCAGTGGTGAGCTCATGTCCTGGGAACGAAATCACATGAATTATCCAATTAGAACTCACATTTGACTTCCTAATGAGTTCGCGTAACATAGATATCAAAGATATAATAAAGTCTGGCTTCCTTTGAATGCAGGCAGCTGGCTTTCTACAGTGGACCTACAGGTATTTGTTTTTCTAATTTTTGATCATTAGTTCTTTGTTATCCACTCTCTCTATTCTCTCTTTTTTTTTTTTGGTATTATTTATTAAGTTGTTGACTTAAATGCCTGCTAATATCAATGCTTGAGTAAATAGCTACATTTGATACTAGAACGTATGCAAGCTACTTGATTCCTTTTACTTCCAATGCTAATCCCTACTTCATAAATAATATATATATATATATATATATATAAAAGTAGAACCATTACTTTGTGCTCACATCACTATTTAATTGATTCCGGTGTTGTCCTTATAAATGGTACGAAAGTTGTCTCATCTCTTAACCTTGGGTTTGCTGGACTGTGAGATTGCACTAGATGGAAGTGACTGCTGGTACAAAAAGTAGGAATTGAAAAGATGGTTTGTCTTGAGAATAGATGCTACTTCATTGTGCTTTAAATAATGGCAACTTAGTTGTATGGTGATGATTAAGCTGCCACATGTTGTCACCAAGGTTGTTAAAGGTGATCATAGGTTTTGAATAACGAACGGTGACCAGTTCTTTACAAGTCTTTAAATTCAAATTAATACGTAAGTTTATAAATTATGTGCATTGTAATTATACTTTATTTATTATTATATTGACGGTTTGAAATATTTCTTTTATGAAGTACTTTAAAAATTTATGAAGTTATCAAAAATAACATAAGAATAAGTCCAGTTTGAAAAATAATTCAGGTATAAATATTACAATAATTAAGTTTTTAAAGTGTAGCGTTTCAACTATTTTCTAGTAGTGCTAGAACACCCTTCACTGACAAATATTTTAATCTTTTGAGTAAGTGATTAGCTTTTTTTTTCTTCCGGATGGAATCAATAGTCCTTTGGAATTTCTTTTGAGAGGAAAAGGATAAAGTTTCTAGAATAATAGTAATTGTGTTGAGTATTGGATGGAGTTAAAAGAAGAAAATGTATTGATGTGGAAATAGTAGTTATTAATTAGTTTGCATTGTGATTGTGAGTTGAAATTCAGGCTGTGCCTGAATATAAATTTTTATTTGAATTTAACAGGTTTTCAGAAGTTTGGGATAGTCTGAAAAACAGAGAAAATTTTACCAAAATTTATAAATTTTATACTTAGATTATTTTATAAATCTGGGAGTTATTCCTTTTAAAATGAGTTAAAGAATTCAAGAGAATATCATAGGAGAAATTCTAGTAATAGGGAGAACGAGTTATAATGTGGGGATCACGCGCATCGGGTTTGAGGTCGTAACAATTTGTACATAAAACTTCTAACTTTCTGGTCCTGGATAAGAATATATGATTTTGGGGTTATAGTAATTGCTTATTTTTTTAATTTTTGAGCAACTTGCTTACTATTTTTTTGTTCCCTGCTAATTTTATCTTGTGAATTGGACTGACTTGCAGATTCCAAAGTGTGGCTAGCATTGTTCTTCTCAACATTGGTTCAAGTGATAGATTTGTTGGAATTGCTGCTCCTTTCTATAGTAAGAATTCTCCCAGTTTATATTGTGACAAATTTTAAATTATTAGGCATTTTTTTTTTAATTTGGTACAATTAATCAAAAGATTATTGAATGTCATATGAATATATTTTTCTGAAAATTTAATGAATTCTTTCATTACAGTCATGGTAATTTGTTTTGTTATCTTGTGTTTGAAACTTGGAGTTTATTTTGTTGGAAACACTCTTTTATAGTTGACTTTTATGTTTTACATTTATGCTTTGTGGATATGATAGAACCAAATATGTAAAAATTTAAATTTGAAGCTAGTTAGAATTAGTGAGTCAGGAATTATATTAGTTGACAAGTCTATCATAAGTGAAGAAAGACTCGAAATAACATTAGGTGCGCGCTGGTGCGCAGTGATTATTTTTAATCACTTTCTTTTTATCACACTTTTTCAGTTTTTATCACGCACAAAAAGTGTGGTCGATAATGCGAAATCGATTTAACAATCATACTAATTTCATTTTTAATCACGCTTTTGGTTATTTTTAATCACACTTTTCAGTTTTTATCACGCACAAAAAATGTGGTCGATAATGCAAAACTGAAATTTTAAAGTTTTAACAATCACACTAATTTTATTTTTAATCACATTTTTTTATGTTATTAATCACCCACAAAAAGCGTGATGGAAAGTCTCGACTTTAGATCGCACCCACATACACCACGCTTGTAAAAACGTGATTATAACATTATAATCACACTTTTAAAGCGTGATGTTTCAACTGTTTTGTAGTAGTGCACACACATCTTCCTTCTAACGATATAATTAGTACTTTTGAATTATCAACACACTTAATATGTAAAAGTCTCATACTATCATTCAGCAACAACTTATGATTCAAAACAGGAATATATAACATTTTAGAACATATTTAACACAATCATTGTTCAAGATAATAGCTAAGCGCTCTCACCTTATCATAAGCATACAAGGACCAAGTCTTCACCAGTGAGTCAAGATTCAAACCTCAGGCGACAAAACCCCCGTGCCTAGCAAGCAACCACAAATGATTCGTAAGCGTAGGATACTACCCCTTAGAATTGTAAAGTACTAAAAAGGTTCGAATCTTCGAACGATCCTTCGGTTAAAGACCATGGTTATACTTCTTTTGAAACTAAAGGACATTAAACATATATTCAAGCCTTAAATTGCTTAAGGAAATAATTTGATTATATTCAACACTTTCTTTGAAAAATTTATAATTTTAAACACACTTTGTAGCACACATTTGGGGCATCTAGACCTCAAAGTAATTTCTAATTTTTGGTTACAAGATAGATTAAAATGTCATTAACAATTTTTATGAAGAACACTTAGTTGAATTCTCATTATTTCTAAGTGATTTAACCCTCACAAGAAGAGATGCTACAGCAGCTCTAAGCTTTAAAATCCAAAATACTGTGAAGAGGGCTGGCAAAGGAAAATATGTTTGGGTTATCAAATCAGCTTCAAAACTTCTAATTTTTAGATATGTTTTAGTTCAAGATGTCCTCTAAAACGTTTGTGAAAGATGCTTAGTAGTGTTTCTTAAGAAAATATTTATGATTTTGCTCACCTAAAAAGATGTGTCAAGTTAGCATTTTACAACTCTATGATGGTGATTTTCAGCAGTAAAACAGAGAGCTTAAAAATTGTTTGGTGGACCAAAAGGAGGCTAAAAGGCATGATTTTTGGACAGCATTGAAAACATGGGTTTTGAGTCTCACAAAATGGCCAAAACTCAACAAAAAAGGCTCATTTTTTGTGGGTATGTAGAAAAATATGTTAGCTACAATTTTCATGAAGAGACCAAAACTTGGATCACATTTTATGAAGGGATTTTGGCCACTGCAATAGAGGCTGGTCAAGATTTGAAATATTTTGGTAAAAATTTCATAACTTGAGATTCATAAGTTCAAATCAGTTCAAACTAATTTTGTATGAAAGATAACTTCACAATCTATGTCTGGACATAAAACTAGATCTCATGAGATGTTTCTAGATTTAGTTATGATTTTTCAAAAAGATGTCCAACAAGAAAATTTTTTAGAACTAGGACACAATCCAAGAACCTAGCTTCATTTGTTCATGCATGGCCAAGATTTGAGCTTATTCTTGTCATGCAACAAGATTAGAGATGAGATCAAATGTTTTTCAGTAAAATTACGTTAGGATTTAAGGAACACTTACTTGGCTTAGATTGGATTTCTACACATTGAGCAAAAACTTAGCATTGGCAACACCAACCTCAACTTCTTCTTCTTCTTCTTCTTCTTCTTCTTTCACTCTCTCTCTCTCTTTCTCTCTCGGGATGGCCAGACATCAAGGGGAGAAAATGGGGGAGAATAGATCTTTTTTTTTAATAGAAAAGTCAAATGAGAAGCTTCCTTGAGAAGCATAGCAAACCTTGGGTTAGTTAGCTTAACCTTCGATTAAAGGATGAGATATAGCCATGTATATCTTTCAAACTTGGTCCCCAAGTTTGGGCACATGCCCCAGGAGGCTGGCCACTATTTTCCTTTTTTTTTCTTTTTTTTACAATAACAATTTTCTTTTGTTTTATTGTAAAAGAATTTTGGAAAAATTTCTCATGGGTTTATTTCTTGGCTTTTAGGGCCCAGCCTTTGATTTAGCTTGACTTGGACTTAGAGATTCGAATTTTCAACTATAACATTAGGTACAAAGCCCTAGCTCTGCCTAAGAAAAATGCCCTAGCTTTTCCTAGGCACAAAACCCTAGCTCTGCCTAGGTACAAGCCCTAGTTGCGGCTAGGTAAAAAGCCATATCTCTGCCTAGCCATGAAATCCTAGCTCGACCTAGGTGCCGAGCTCAACGGCCGGTCTCAGCAAAAGCCCTAACTTTGCCAAGGTACAAAGCCCTAGCCTGTCTAAGCAAAGGATTCAAATAAGCTAGGAGACCAGACAAGCCCCTCAGCGTCAAATAAAGGCACAATTCTACAGGGACATTCATAGGAAATCAAGCATAGAACAAAGCATAAAATGTGCAAATAGGTAACATCTCGCGAAAATCAAGTTTTTCATTAATGTAATTGATTTCACACAAGGAGAGAAACACAGGTTTACAAAAAAAAAAATCCAACACTCCTAAGAGTTGAGGGACACTAGAGAGGACAGGCAGACACAGACTATGGCGCCAAGGGTAGCTCCTGCCAAAGAGGAGAATTTATTGGAATACCTGCTCTTGATAGACTGGCCTTATACCCGAATAAGATTAGGTCATCCTTGACACCCACAACCTCCTTGGGCGAGCTCTCCCCAACCTCACTCCTACCAGATGGTCGTGCCCCTTTGCCTCTCTCACCACAATGGGGCTCCATATGAAACAGGGTCGTTCTTAGTGCCCCCACCTCCTTCTAGAGCTCACTCATCTCTTCCTAGAGGCTCGTGATAGATTCCCTACCCACCCGTAACTCGCTAGCGAGTGCCTCGACCTCGGTTACGCTCCTCTTGCCTCTATTAGGGGCACCTGCCTTCTCGTTAGAGCCATATTCTCACCCCTGAGCTCAAACGATCCGTGGTTTAGCCCCTAAATCTCCATAACCTGAGCTCCCGGTCGATTTTCCTATTTGACCTCGGAGGCATGAACCCTCATCATCTTCCAAGCTGTCAATTCAATCCAGTCGTCGTTAGGCAGGTATGCCAACAACACCAAAGCGACAAGCTTACTTGATGAAATTTGGAGCACTGCGTTAATTCTATCCTAGTCGGCCCCATTACAAAGACTGTGGACAAAAGAAAGATCTGAAAAAGAAAAGAGAAAAATATGGGAGAGGCAAAAGAGATTAAGAATAGCCCAGAACCGAAGCTAAGGAACAACAAAAAAGAAGCGATCACACAGCTGGATGCCCTTCTTCTCGAGGAATGGGTGGGCCATCATCCACATCACTGAACTCGAACACCCCTCTAACAAGTACGAACTCTGAGGCCTCTATATCAGAATTGAACACCCATGAACCAGCACATGTTCTAAGCTTCAGGAAAGAAAGCAATAGACAGCGTGGTCCTCAACGTGGCACATGTAGTACAATGAAAAGATTTTCAGCATTCCCATATCCAAGAAGTAAAAGTAGTTTAGGGCAACAATCAATATCACCAAAAGAAAGAAACCACAAGAAATGTGTGAATAGGAAAATGCACCCCTCCGTGAACCACTGAATTAATGGGGAAGGCCATCTCCCCTCTATCACAGGCGATCTTCCCCTCTAGGTCTTCCTGATCCAAGTACCTGAGCGTCAGAATGGACCTTGTACTTGACCTGAAATCCTACTAGGCATGAAGAAGCGATGGCGAGATGGAAATATATCGTATCGAATGCAACTCTACAACTAAGGAGCGAAGGAAGAGTGAAAGGTAGGAAGCTAAAGGTTGATGGGGAGAAGGACAGCAAAGTGACGAGTAACCACTCCCTCACTCCCAGTCACACCTTTATAATGAAGCGTCTTAGGAAGCCAAAATGATAGGTACAAACTACAGTCGTATCAGATAAATGAGGATGTGCCGACAGAACGCTTCGCGCTACTCGTGCACCAAACGCCATCTAACCAACACGTTACACGTAGTTAAGGGTCGCAGCGATTTAAGTAATGACAAGCTGCCAAAAGAAAGCTGAAAACAAGGATAGAGATCAAGCACTAAACCACCCTGGCTATAGGGGCCCCGAAACCCCCTAGTGCGGTTAGAAGGCTAGAAGACAAGACCAAGCTTTGAACACCCCAGCAGAGAACGAGGAATCCCCAGTAACCCCAATGGTCGGTAGGACCACCCCATATATTCATTGACCTCAGCCAACGAACAAAACCTTTGGCAAGGTAGTTAAATCAACCACCTTCCTACCTCGAAGAATGCCAAAATCCCGTAAAGAATGGGTTAGCCCCGAAAAGCATCCAAGCATCTAATGAAGTCATAATCAAACACATGTAGACTTCGAAAGGTTCCAAAAATTGGTGCCGAAGTTAATCGGGGGCACCAAACTAAACTCTAGAACACCTCGGATAATGAGGGGATCAAGCCACTCACCAGCTAAACGTGTCAAGCCGAGCTTTCAAGCATCCTAGTTGGAAAGACCAGAACCTACGAATTCGAACTACCTCTATTACCGAGGTTTAATTAGAAAATTTGCGAAAAATAGAAGTTCTGCAAGCACCACCATGAAGACAGCAAAAACACTATTGGAAACCAACAAAGGCGACCCAAAGGTCATATACATTTGCATTTCACAACAATAAACACAGAAACATTCAAATAATGGAAGCATTCAGGATCCTAGATAAAATGGAAAGCAAGTTCTTATTAGTAAGGTCAAAACATTACAATCATAGTAGAACCAGCTTTACAAAGCGACTTTGACCAGACCATAAAACAAGATAGAAGTATAAATTAGGCGTTCGAGACATAAGTATAGGACAGAAGCACAAGTCCCTTTTGCAAAGCAAAAGACGACGGGAATTCCAAAAAGGAAGGCAAAAAAGTCAGCTCTGCTAACCAACCAGGTCAAGTTACTCACACAGACATGAGAGGTATCTATTGCTTGTGTAAGTCACAGAGAAAGACCTTCATCACTATGACGTGTCGCTCACGCCGGAATGACTGGGATGTCCACCGTCGATCTGAGGTAGTGTTTTGGTACCAAATCTTTAACTCGACGGGCCTAACTTCAGTTCTTCCACCCGGTCACAAGAGGTCCCTTCGACAACCTCTCGACATTTGATCTAGATGATATTCTTTAGGGCTAATAATGATGATTACGAGAAGCATTACCCCTCTTCCACTACCACGGAATGACTCTTTGTAGTACGGCAGATCATAATATGTGGTGGAGATAATGAAAGGAGCAGAACGTCCTTGCCTAAGCGTAGCAATAGCATCGAGATTTCAAACCAGTGTAACATTCCGTGCCATAGCAGGAGGCAATTAGGGAATGAATCAACAAGACAACACAAATGTGATTCTAACAGCAAGAAATCAAAGCCCAAAACGGAGAAAGAGGAAAAGGGAAAACCAACTCCTAAGGAGACAAAAAATGAATGCACATACGATCTTAGAATGTCAGGGGTCACTCCTCCCCGTTTAAATACACAAATAAGCGAGGCCTGAACTTGGAGGGACAGCCATCCCCTAGGACAAACGAAAGAACGCTTGAAAATTAAGGCGCGACATTTAAAAAAAGGACACTTCAACGAGCAACAAATGGAAGGATGATGCATGCCACGAAGTGGCAGCGCCCTGAATATGACAGTTATCGAGCAGACAAACTGCTGGAAGGCGAGCCTTAGAGCCGAACATCTCTTACATCTCAATCAAAACAAGACATAAGAATTGAGGGTAAATTATGGGGGTCAGCCCTAAAGTGAAAGGCTGGTCCACGGCCCGAAAGCTATGCCCAATGGGACATATCGAGGCAGTCAAGGGACCCGCCGCAGCACTGAAGGTCAAGTTGACCCAACCTCCCAAGCTCGGCCGAATACACGTTGGAAGTCCCGACCGAGGCAAAGGCGCATTTAATGTGATGGGACAACCGAGCTCAGAACATTGATAACGGCACCACCTTTGTACGTCTCTACATCAATGATAACTGACATGGCACAAAGCAGCTAAACAGTGTGCCGGCATTACAAGAGGCACAGTGGACAGTCACCAAAAGGGGAAAATGGGCATTTTCTACCAGGAAGAGACCTATGGAGTCCCTCCTTTTTTTTGACCAAAATCTCATGTTGGCGACTCCAGCCAGAAACGAACGTAGGGAACCACACTTTTCTTACCAAATCCTTCACAACACCACTATAAATGCTGAACCGAAATACATGGTATATATATACAATTTTCTCTTACCAAAACTCTGTGAAATTATCTTCAAAACTTTGAATACGTTTCTAGCAGTTAACTGACCTAAGCATCGGAGGAACATTTCGGCTAAGGTTGAGGACCAAGGACTAGTTTTTTTCTTTCCCTCTACAACTAATCACATCACTATGGAATCACCCCCGCATAATAGGTATAGATGGATTATTTTATATTTCTTTAAATTCATTCCCACTATCTTTTATCTTTGTTAGCATTGACTCCTGTGATGCACGAACGTTTATAAAATAATATAAAAATTATATAAAATTTAACTAATAAAAAATGTCAACTTTTTTAATGAAAGACTATCCCGCGCCAAGCTCTCACATTCTATGGCACACATTATACAATGGCATTTTATTGATATCCCACCATACCATATATGAATATAATGAGATATATATTATCTCATATGTTATGCATGATATCAATTCCAAAAGTTAATAGTCTTCTATGAATGATATGCATTAAGATTTGTCTCAACAATCAAAATCAACAGATCATTTAAAAGTAAAAACTACAAGAACAAGAAATTCAACTGCCACCACTACGGCATGTTAAAACAAGAGGATTAAGGCTAAAACGCATAACAGACTCGTCGCATTTCGTCCGGACAGCCTGAGCCTAGTTTGGACGCCCAAAGCCTAAGAAATCCTATAGATGCATTTGTTTGGACAGCCCTTTAGCTCCATCCAAACGTTTTCATCTAGTAATAAATTCCCAATAACTGCCTTGGCCCATTCGGACAGCCCAAGGCTCGTCTAGATAGCAAGGGCTAGTGTGGTTTTCCTTCACTTTTCATCAATTTCCTATTTGAAGTAAAACCTGTTCAAGTCATCCCATACCCAAAAAGTGCCATCATCTCAATCCGAATAAGCGAGCCTATGTGAGCCATTCTCCTATTTTAAAGCCTGAAGACTGATTGAAACTGAACATATAATTGGCTTCTTCAGTCTTACCACCTTTGTAAACATATCTGCAAGTGTCCCTACTTCTTAGCTAAAGAGTTATTTATAAAAGTGGGTGTTAAGTAACTTTATGAGAAAAGATTATATAAAAAATTATTTAAGTTAGAAAATCCCTTGGTAATATTTAAGATGTCAAAGAATGGTTAAAAGACCTTTTTGAAAGAAGAATCATTTTCTATAAAAACAATTCTGTGTAAGTCACCCAAATTTTAAAAAATCATATTAAGTTCATTTGAAGTTCGATAGAGGCAAACTTTAATTATATGGAAATCAATTGAGTCTATTTGCACATGATCAAACCCCCATAATCTAAAAGTGGACCAAACAATACAAATTTTTGTTTCTTTACAGATTATCACAGATTGGACTCCCTTGGTACGATGTTCATAATAAATTCATTTTATGTCCAAATGATGACGCCCTAATTTCCAGATCTACGTATTGTATAAAAATTAAAAAATTTTAAGGAACAGAGGCAAAACCATAGTACTCCAAAGTGAAATTTTATGTGCAAAAATTTGGGACAGATTCATCACTCTAAGTTTAAAATTATTTTTGGTTAACCAAAACTCAATTTTAACATTTGCCAAAATTTATGGATGTAGATCGATGTTTGAAATATTAACTATTTAGGCTCAAGAATCACCTCGTTTGATTAAGTTAAGCTTTTAAGAAAAATACAAAAAGTTTGGACCAAGTCATTAAAAATTAAAAAGAATCACTTTTCTCAAGATTTGTTTCTTCTCTCTACTCTATACATGCATCAAATTAAAAATTAAAAAGAATCACTTTTCTCAAGATTTGTTTCTTCTCTCTACTCTATACATGCATCAAATGATTTACCAAGTATCTTAAATATGGATAAACATGAGTTATCACAAGGAATAACTCTTACAACATTTCCTCCATACATAAATGAACATAAACTTCAAATGTTTAAAATAACATAAACAAAATATCATAACAAAAGAAATCAAGGACTTTTGTTTCTTTCTTCCTTCAAGCCGTCCTCTTGATTAATCCCAAAATCCATGTACAACATTTAACCCATATAAAGTGAGCGATAAAATGTATATTCACATGTTATGGCATCGATAGATCACACTCAAATTCTCAACAAAATTTCTTTCAAAAACTCCTTTTCACATAATTTATCTTCTCAAGAAACTTTCAACAACCACTTTGTTGGGGTTGTATACTAAAAAGTATATTTTATGCAATGAATGTTTTAGCATTGATTTTATAAAATATGTTTTTCATTTTAATGAGAATCTCTATGAGCAAGGTTTGCATTACATTATTTATTTAATATTGTGGACAGATGTCATACCTTAAACCCAAACAAGGAGAATATGAAAGAAAATGTGAAGATAACTATGATACCATCATCTTTTAAAGCAGAACTCCTTTTTAAATAAATATTTGAAAAGTAGACTTCATAGGCTTCAGTATAAGGATAGAATATTTGAAAAGTAAACTTTCTAAGCTTCAATTTGAACATGAATGACCCAAAAAAGTCTTTAGAAGAAGGAAATACACCACTTTTAAAACATGAGCAAAATTTTGAAAATCAACAAAATGCTCTAACAAACAGACTGCTCGATTGGTCTGAAGACCAATCGATCAGTCTTTTGCTACTGGTAGCATTTTTCCCCTACAATAGAGAAACTACAGCCTCTCCAAGACCGCTCGATGGACCACGCGATCAGTTCATCGATTGGTCTGGCTCCAACTTGAAATTTTTGATATTTTGACAAAGCCCAAGCCCACCCAAACCTATTTTCATGCAAAAAGGGAATAATGTATCCTTTGAAAAACATAAAATTTGGTGAGAGAAGAAGTCCAAAACCTTTAAGCAAAAAAGGACTCAACTCAAGCATTCATCCCAAAAATTATGAATTCATCAAACTTTGGATTCCAAAACTTCTCTTGGAGGATTCACATCATCTAATACATAGAATGTAAAGAGAACTTGGCCTTAGGACCTTGCAACACTTAAGAATTTAGTTACAAAACCTATTCAAACACCAATACATCATACAAAAATGTCATACATGACCCAAGGTTCGACCACATGATTAGAAAACTCCATTTTCTTGCTATTAAATCATGTAATCGCCTCCAATACCTAAACAGCATTATTCAAACACGTGAGCCAAAGCAAATAAGAAACTAACTATGAATGAATGCATGATATGCAAAAGACAATTATGTGATTACCATAACACATTAGTAATCTCCCAGTAAGTTTTCAATGACTTCCAAGAATTACGTACTCACATAATTCAATTTCCTCATAAATTAATAATAATAAAGGTAAGTTTTCATTTGTTACCAATTCTCACAATTCATATTCCACATATTCAATTAGGTATCGTGTTGCCACCCAAGCAAATATTTTCACACAGACAAGAAGTGCCACACAGACAAGAGTGCCAGACGGCAAGAAATGCCACATAGGCCAGACATACCACATAGACGAAATATGCCACACAAGCGAAACAACCAATAATTATAAACTCCCACACATTAGCTCAAATTAATTTTACTCACTACAATGCAACAAATGCATACAATCCCTAATCTTATTGATAGAATTATCCACATTTCAATCAACTACTCAAGTTTCAAACTATATTAGGAATCATCTTCCAATTAACATAATCAATTCCACAATCACATACCCAAATTCTATCAAACACAAATATGAAACTCTCCATACAAATTAGGGATTTCAACTTAAAAACAATTCTCATGTAACTTTTCTTAAAAAAATGTACTCAATCACATATTAATCATACTTATTCAAGATTAGTCAAGAATCCTACCTTGAGAAGTTAAAAACTCGAAGCTCTAACACTTCAGGCAAACTCGAATTTGCCACATCAAAAATCCACTCGGTCGTTTGTGTAGCTCTCATGGAGTAGAACAACTTTGCTCCTTGTAGTTTTGTGAGATTCCAAATCTAAGACCTTCAAAAATGGAGAAGAATGGAAGGACCTCCAAAATCCTTTCATGGTGGAAGAGAGAGAGAGAGGAGAGAGAGAGAGAGAGAGAGAGAGAGAGGGGGGGGGGGACCGGGCCAGCCACTACCCCAAGCATGCCTAAATTTCAACTCTTGCATCCATGATGTGTTTAATCCACATATATGCATTTACACCATTGAATTTATTATATTTTTAATTTCATATTCATTCAAAATCTAAATTCTTAAAAAGTTCAAAAATTTAAAGTTATGTCCGAATTAAATTTCTCGGGTCTCTACACACATTAACGAGTCCAACAAAACTTGCAAAAAAGTTATCAGGCCCACTCGTCATATATTTATATGAAAATCACACGTGCTAAACAATACACCACATGAGAATAAATTCACATCATCGATAAAATATATTAATAAAAAACAAAACCAAATCTCACAATAGGTGCCTTTTATTCTATATAGCAGTGAATATAGTGTGTAGAGTTCGACTTACACACGAAAGATAAGATTATTGATTCTTATAGAATATAAGATTTTGATTCATAGTTTTAGATAGAATTGCATACTCCATCGGTAGGGTTGTACCACAGTGTTTTAGTAGATTTGTCCAGATAACAGGGAACAGTATATTTTCAACTATAATTCTGACTTGCTATGCTAGTACACTTTGTGTATTAAACAGGACCGTGTTGTGGTGATTGTCTTTATATTAACTATAAATATTAATTTACACCACATGATTATTATTAGTGTTTATGCTATTAAACTTAAAATAATTACTAGATAAGTATATTTAGTGTTTATTATTTTGATTCATTAGAGTGTGCGATCTTTTATGGGTCAATAGTTCTGGTGAATTAGATAACAACATTATGCATATAGTAGATATTAATTATTAACGGAATCTACGTCCCGACATAGGATTGATGATACCCCATTATGAAAGTTTATAAGTTTTGAATATGTCAAACCCTATAGATGAATTTTATAATTCGACATATCAAATAAGTTCAGCAAATGATCTTAAGGATCTATATAAGAGGTCGATTAAATATAATTATCAGTAATTTAATTTAATCGACGGGTATCTGTAATCATAACGTGGGGAGAATAATAAGTATTTAATAACAGGAGCTCAAAAGTTTGATTTTGAAAATAAGCCCGAGAGTGCAATTACGATTCTTTAGTGGTATGAATTGTAATTTATATTTTGACAAAATTACTTCTCGGTTGAAGTAGGTTTTTCTAATTACATTAGAAATTCGTGTCTTATTTACTCCTTAGGTCCTTTCGTTGCCTATATATACGTCGTTATAATCCTGATCGCCAATTCGCATAAACAATACACATATATCATCTCTTAGGATTTTCATGTATTGTGAGAACTAGAGAAAAAGAGAGATAGCCAGTTAGGGTTTGGAATAAGAAGGATCAGAACTCACACTGTATTCTTGTTTTGACTTTCAGGAATACAGTAGAAGATCTAAATAGAGACAAGATTGCCAATTTGCCACGCTAATCTTTAGATTCAAGTTCAAGTGCTGAAAACGATATCAAATCAGAAAAATCTTGCAGGTATAACTCTATTTTGCATTGTAGGTGTATCGGGTTTCAGTTTTTAAGCATCGAGAATAGTTTTCTACAGAACGTTCTTTTTGTTGTATGATGTTCTTGTTCTACGCTAAGTTCGATTCGATTCATATGTACCATCATTGGTTTTTGGGATTATGGTCCCTTCAAGTGGTATCAGAGCCGTCTTTGATGCTACATATGAGTTCAATAATTATCATGTTGTTCATATCTGTTGATCTTTGTATATAGGGTTCGGGTATATTAGAACTAGGCTAATCTTTGTTTTATAGCGTTTTATCTCGACATTATGGGCATGCACGTATGTATGTTTGATTGCATGAATGTGTGATGATGTTTTGATTTCCACAACGTTTGAATTATGGTAGAATCAAATATGAACTCTATTGGAGGCATATGATCATGTGTAATCATCTCTCTCGTAGATTTGGATGTAAACTCCTAATATGGAGGTATAGTCTTTGTCAAGGTTGTATATTAAAAACTATAATTTTGATTTTAATATTTAATTTTATTTGTTAATAAAATTAGTTTTTTATTTTTGGAAAAACTTAATGAGTAATGTATATGTTTCATTATTTTTTTTAATGTCGTGTTTAGAATAGTTAAAATTAAATAGAATTTATTTTGAAAAAGTCTAAAAAATATAATCCCAGTGCAATTAACTCTAAAAAGGTTAAAAGCAACATTTTCATAAGGAAAGCAACTAGAAAGACGTGGTCAAAAGTTATCAAACGTAACATGAAAAAATAAATTCCTTTAGCAAAACAACAGTTATTTTGAGTAATTGGGCTTGAGGATGAACCCATTTGCCTCATGCATCATCTTTTTTCCTAGGCTAAATAGTTTTTTTTTTTTTTTACTTTTTTGTTGTGATTCTTTTTTTTTTTTTTAATTTTTTCACTAGATTTTTTACTTTTCTGATTCTATAGAAATTTTGGTTAAAATTAAAAAGCATTCATTAAAGACAAAAAGAAAAAACATTACGGAAGCTTTAAAGTGATTTTATTCGCCTTATCTGAATTTTTTAATTTTTTAGTCAAAATTGTTTAATCCTTTTATTTCTCATGACGAGTGTAATTTAAAAGTATTCTCATTTGAGCTAACGTGAAAAATTACTAAAAATTAAAAAAAAATCATACCGAAAAGTTATACCAAACGAAGCCTTAAGCTATTGCCAATCACCTAATACAAATTCTATCTGCAGTCAAAGTCACCAACTTCATTTTACAAGCCACACACATGTTAATTCAATAAGTACCCAGAATAGGCAGCCTGTTCATGGAATGTGGTTGCACGGACACATCAAGAACCCAAGTCTGACTAGTTCTTGGTGGAACAAGGACCAGGAAAGTTACTCCCCAAGGAATTCAAATTCCATTACATTCACAAGAAGGGAAAGGAAAGTGTAATTCAAAATATCAAATAGTGAATAACCAGGAGGGGCTCATCATCACTTGAATGAAGTGTCACAACAATGTATTATCCAATTTCTTATTGTTGTGAGCTAATGCATGAGGGATATAAGTAGGAGATGTTGACGGAGTTCAACTTTAGGTGGGTAAACAGTACTCACCTGTTTTTTTCATTAGAAAAGGTTAAGAAACGTAAAAGTATTGTAAATTTGATATAAGTAATTGGTACGTAAAAGTGTTGATCCAATTTTGCAAGAGAGAAAATTGTTCGGATGAAAATTTTAGCATCCAGAAGGACAAACTCAGCATCCGGACAAACCTTCACCCGAGAGAAAACCGTCCGGATGAATTTGTGCTTCGTCTGGACAAAAATGTCATTGGACTAAAAGCGTCCGGACGGAATTAGTTTCGTTCGGACGGAATCGGGCAGCAAAGTCTAGCCACAACGTTGCAACCTAGGGCGTGGATCACCATTATAAATAGTTGGCTTAGGGCAACTGAACCATTCATTCTGAAATCAAGAGAGACGGCTGCGGAGACTAATTAGAAGCCAATCTAGAAGACTCGGGAAGTGACGAGAAGATGAGGATGGAGGCCCGTGATTCCATTCTTCTTCAACTTTTCATGGAGTCGAGCCACAACATGTGTGGCTAAGCTCTTTTCGTTCCTAAGGAATGATGAATCCCTAGTTTGGTATTTTATGATTAGTTCAAACTCTTTGTTTTGTTTTTATTTTGGATCCAATTCGTTGTGTGATTTTAAGACGTTGACTTTTGATCAACGAGTTTTTAATTTAATTATTTATTTTTTATTTTTATTTTATGTGATTGTAAAAATGAGTTCATACAACTGTTATCTTTGTTTCTCGAGATTCGAACGTGAGATATTTTATACTTCGATAAGATAGGTCGTGCTTTGGACGGTTCGTGCCAGAATCTTAGATAAAATATACCAGGTTTAGATTCGAGTTTATCCTCTTAAAAATTCTTATCGGTGTTGTAGTCGCGATAAAAATTCTTATCGGTGTTGTAGTCGCGATAGGATTAAGTTGAACCATTTAAAAATAAACTAAAGTTTGAATGAAACTAAATTACTGGCTAGGGAAAATTCAAATCCTTAGAAATTTCTGTCCAACACTAACTCTTATTTCAGATTCACTAGTTGTTTAATTTAATTAGAATTAGTTTACCAATCAAACTCTTTTTCTAAAATGAAAATTGGCAATAAAATATTCTAATAAATAAATTATAATCGTATTAAATCCCTGAGGACAATATTCGGACTTTAACCGCTATCGTACGAGTAAGTTGTTAAATAAAGGATTTAAATAATTATTTTTGGTACGGCACAACACAAACCAATTTTTGCAGTCGTTTCCGGGGATTTGATTTACGACTACGATTTGTTTGTTAAATATTTTTTTCTCTGGTTTTCTTTTCTCCTTCAATACTATTGTGAACTGCATCTCTCTCTTTTTCAGGTTCTCGAAGATTAATCCGACGTTGGCAGAATTTTGGGAAAAGCGAGTGCAAAGACAAGCAAAAGGTTCCTCGTTGTCCACGCACTATGAGTTTTACATTTTTACTTCTGTTTTTAATCAAAGAAAACTAGATTTAGGGGGCTTGAAGCCAACTCTCCAGTATTTCATTAGTTATTGTAGATGCTCGACTGTTGATCCACGCGTCCATTTTTAGCTCCCTTTGACCATGAAATTGAATGCATTTTTTGGACGGCCCTACGAGCTTTACTCACTTCACACACAACACCCACTACCTTGGCAGACCAAAATCAGGACTACCCTCAGGTAAAATCTCTGATCTAGTATTACACTCCTACAGAGTATATGTCTCCTGTTGGATGCAATACTACCAAGATCATTATTTTTGTAAAACGATTTTTGGTAAAAAATTAACTGGACGGACAAACGCCGAAACGAGCTCCAGATAAAAATTTTGACGTCAAACGATCAAAAATAAACCCGTGTAATCAAAGTAAATTTAGATGAATACCTCTTGTCGATCTAATCTTCAACTACGACTTGATTTTGAGTTAAAACTCCAGTCAGATCTTCTACTGTATTTCCTTACGGGATCCTCGAACGTAGTGTGAGATACGATCCTCTTAGAACTCGTATCGACAAAACCCCGATATATTTAAGTTTTTGAAAAAAAAAATAATATCATAATGATAATGATATATGAACTATCAATATTAAACTGGTTCATCCAACCCGCGTATATATAGGATTACAGCAGGGACCTGGGGAGTAATTATGAGTTAGACTTCCAGTGGAACACAGACACCTACTAGAGGATTCTGCAATTATGGAAAGACGTGCAACGATTTTTGCAATTTCTATAAAACACTGAATTACAGTTCACACCACTAAAGAACTATAATTGTGCTCTGACACATAATTTCAAGGCCTTCTTGCATTGAGCTTCTGTTATTAAATGCTTACCATTTCTCTCCACATTAAGAATCCTGATACTTGCCAATTAAATTTAATTACTGATAATTTAATTCAGTCGGCATCTTGATGTTCCTTAAGCCTTTTCGCTTAACTTATCTGACTGCCAAATAATTAAATCCACCTACAGAGTTTGGCCCGGTCAAAACTTATAAGCATCCTTAAGGGGGTATTGTCAATCCCAATCTTCGGGACGTGAATTCCATCAATAATTAATATTTTTCATATAAATAATACCGCTATCCAACTCACCGGGAATATAGA
>JAULJZ010215903.1:0-18214 GCA_032270985.1 Heliamphora pulchella | reverse complement strand
ACCAACTTTCATGAAAACCCAACTCAACACACACATAACCCTATCAATCCTTCAAATCATGCATGAAATCCACTATATTTACTCATATATTCAAAATATCAACCCAAATTCATACAAAATATATGAGATAATCTAATTCCTACCTTTTGAAGCTTTAACTCTTTGAAATCCACCAAAATCACCACCCTAGGGTTTTGGCTCTCATTGGTTTTGCTCCTTGACACTCAATCTTCCATTTCCTTGCTCCAAACCTTGATTTCCTTACTTGTTTATCTCCAATTTAGCTTCTAATGTTGTCAAGTTTAGCAAGGGAGGGTTAGGGTTTGAGGAGCAATAAGAATTCTCCCAAATGATTAAAGAAAAGGAGAGGAAGAAGAGAAGAGATAGGAGAGGAGGTAGTGACGTGAGTGGGGTGAGGGAGGTTAGACCCCTTGTCCCTTTATCTTTCTCTCTCAATCACTCCAACTCTCTAGAATGGTCCAAGGCCATGTTTGGCTTGCCTCTTATTGTTTCTACATTCTTCTTTCTACTCTTAGCTTTCATGACCCATTTTCCACTCTAATTTAATTCCATTAACTTTATAATTTAATTCCACATTTATAACTTAATTTTAAACCCATATTCTAAGAATTTAAATTAATAAGCTATACTTAGCCACAAATTATTTTCATTTAGTATCTTGTATCTCAATTACACTTTCACATGTCAGTAAGTTAACCGTTAATGAACAAAGTTTTATAACACCCATGTTCAAAATTAATTATGTCTTCTCACTTAACTAAAAACATGTAAGCATAAAATAAACACGTACCGGGTCCTCATAACTTTTCCCTCTTTGGGAATTTCGTCCCCAAAATTTTGTTCCTCCTTAAGACTCAATCTCGGGGTATTTGGATCGGATGTCTGACTCTCTTTCCTAGGACGCTTCCTCCACACCGTGATGTCGGCATAACACCTTTACTTAGGAAAAGGTCTCTCCTCCTAAAATTTGTTATCGTGTGTCCAAAATCTTTAATGGTGATTCTTCATAAGAAACATCTTCTCTTAGCCTCAGCTCTGACCAGTCCAGTACTTGCGAGGGGTCGGGCTCATATTTTCGTAATATCAACACATGAAAAACATTAATTACCCAAAAAAAAAACACATGAAAAACATTGTGTACAGATGAAAGCCGCGGTGGTAAAGCCAAGCGATACGCTACTTCCCCAATCCGTTCAAGTATTTCAAAAGGTCCTATAAACCGTGGTGATAAGTTCCCATCTTTACCAAATCATGCCAGGCCTTTCTTCGGCGACACCTTTAGAAATACAAAATCTCCTACTTCAAATGATAATGGTCGTCTCTGTCTGTCGGCATAACTTTTTTGGCGACTCTGAGCTGTGATCAAACGCCTTCGAATCGTGGCAATCTTTTCGGCTATTTCTCTCACCAATTCGGGACCTAACAATGATGCTTCTCCAACTTTGGTCCAGCACAATAGAGATCTACATGGTCTTCCATATAAGGCTTCATACGGTGCCATCTCGATGCTTGCTTGGTAACTATTGTTGTATGTGAACTAAGCTAGCAGTAGGTGATCCTCCCACGAACCACCAAAGTCCAGCACACAAGCTCGTAACATATCTTCCAAAATTTGAATCGTACGCTTGGACTGTCCATTGGTTTGAGGGACCTAACAGTAATGGTCGTCTCCGTCTGTCGACAAAACTTTTCTAGCAACTCTGAGCTGTGATCAAACGCCTTCGAATTGTGGAAACCTTTTTGGTTGTTTCTCTCACTAATTCGGGACCTAACAATGATGCTTCTCCAACTTCGGTCCAGCACAACAGAGATCTACATGGTCTTCCAAATAAGGCTTCATGCGGTGCCATCTCAATGCTTGCTTGGTAACTGTTGTTGTATGTGAACTTAGCTAGCGGTAAGTGATCCTCCCACGAACCACCAAAGTTCAACACACAAGCTCGTAACATATCTTCCAAAATTTGAATCGTACGCTCGGATTGTCCATCGATTTGAGGGTGGAATGCTGTACTAAAGAGTAAACTGGTTCCCAAATTTGCATGTAAACTTTGCCAAAATTGCGAGAAAAATCGGGGGTTTCTATCTGATACTATCAATATGGGTGGGCCATGCGATCGTACAATCTCTCGAACATAGAGCCTTGCCAATTTATCTACCAAGTCAGTTGTGCACATTGGTAAAAAATGTACAGTCTTCGTCAATCGATCCACAATTACCCATATCGTGTTGCATCCTTTCAGTGACCTAGGAAGGTCGGAAACAAAATCCATCGTCACGTGTTCCCACTTCCATTCTAAAACTGGTAATGGTTAAAGTATGCTCGCAGGCCGTTGATGTTCTGCTTTCACTTGTTGACATGTGAGACACTTAGCAACAAACGAAGCCACATCCTTCTTCATACGTTTCCACCAGAATTATCGTCAAAGATCATGATACATCTTTGTAGTTCTCGGATGCACTGCGAGTCGAGAGTGGTGAAAACCTCATAACATTTCTTCACGACAAGCCTCAGGTACAAATAGTCTTCCCATAAACCTCAAGCCTTGGTTCGGTAAGTTGGTCCATCCTTCGGTGTTCTCCTTGTTGGTGACATGTTTCCCATGCATTTGTGCCTCTTTATCATGTTGTTGGGCCTTTATGACACGGTGTATCAATATAGGTAGAGAGACCATAGCGGACAAGATAACACTGTCCTCGGCCCCACCAAGGTTAAGGTCAAATGCTCCAACCTCTTCCAACATTTTCCATTCTCGTATCACTAATTGGGCTAAAGACTTCAAAGACTTTCGACTGAGGGCATCTGTGACAACGTTCTCCTTACTCGGGTGATATTACAAACTAAAATCATAGTCGCCCAGGTATTCCATCCATCTTCTTTGTCTCAAATTTAAGTCCTTCTACGAGAATAGGTATTTGAGGCTCTTATAGTCACGAAAAATTTCAAATCGTTTTCCATAAAGGCAATGCCTCCACATCTTTAACGCAAAAATAACTGCTGCTAATTCTAAATCATGTGTTGGGTAGTTCCTTTCATGAGTTTTCAGTTGCCTCAATCTGTACGCCACAACTTTGCCTTACTGCATCAGAACACATCCTAACCTTTAATGAGATGCGTCACAATACACTTCATAACCAAGACCCCTCTCGGGTATAATCAGTATCGGCGCACTGGTTAATCGATTCTTTAATTCTCGAAAAGCATCTTCACAAGCATCACTTCACGTGAATTTGAATCCTTTCCGAGTAAGTCATGTCAAGGGTGATGCTAAACGAGAGAAATCTTTTACAAAACGACGATAATACCCTGCAATGCCCAAGAAACTTCTGATATCAAATACACTTCGTGGTCTCTTCTAGTCTTGCATTGCCTCTACTTTAGATGGATCAACCGTTACTCTGTCTTTCGTCACAACATGTCCCAAAAATCTTCCTTTAGATAACCAAAATTCACATTTCTCATACTTAGCATAAAGCTTGCATTCTCTTAAGAGTTGAAGTGCCATACGTAAATGCTCCTCATGGACTTCTCAGGTTGGAGAATAAATCAAAATGTCTTCAATAAAAACCACTACGAATTGATCCAGGTAAGGTCGGAAGATTCGATTCATCAAATCCATGAAAGTTGCGGGGGCATTCGTTAAACCAAAGGGCATCACTAAGAATTCGTAGTGTCCGTAACGAGTACGAAATGAAGTCTTGGGTATGTCACCCTCCCGGACCCTTAGTTGATAATAACCCGACCTCAAATCAATCTTCAAAAAACACGCAGAACCCTTCAATTGGTCGAATAGATCATCAATCCGGGGCATTGGATATTTATTCTTCACCGTAACTTGATTCAACTTTCGATAATCAATACATAATCGGAATGAGCAGTCTTTCTTTTTAGCAAACAATGCCAGTGCTCCCCATGGCGAGACACTAGGGTTAATAAAGCCCTCATCTAACAAGTCCTGCAGCTGAATCTTTAGTTCTCTTAACTCCCCTAGAGCGAAATGATAGGATGGTACTGATATTAGAACAGTCCCTGGTTGAAAATTCAACTTCACTGTGTGGCAGCAGTTCAAATAATTCTTCCGAAAACACGTCACTAAACTCGCTCACCACCGGTGGAAGATCTCCTCGTACAAAAGGATGATCCTTAGTCAAAAGAATGGAAAGAATCGTATGCACATTTGTTAAATGGTCCACATTGCTGGGTCGAGGTGTCATATTATCATTTTTATCCCCCACGTAAAAGAAAGAATCTCCTTTTGGAATATACAAAAAAATCCTTCGTTGATCACAGTCAATAAACGCACGAAATGTAGTTAACCAGTCCATTCCAAGAATAATATCAAACCCTGACATCTTCAGCACAATAAAATCGAACACGAGATGACGATCAGCTATTACTACTTTGCACCCTCTACATACAAACCTTAACGTTGTACTATCACCGATGGGTGTTTCGACACTAACAACAACGTTCGACATCTCAACAGGTAAACCCAAAGCAGATACGAATGAAGAAGAGATAAATGAACGTGATGCACCAGTATCAAATAACACATGAGCCCAAGAATTGAAAACTAACAAAGTACCTCGTATTACTGAGGTACTAGTAGTAGTCTTGTGTAGCTCAAGATTTGACAAAGGACCAGTTTCTGCTATGGCATAGATCCTTCCTTGGATTCTAGATGTCTGTCCCCATCCTCTACCCATAGGTTGACGTATAAATTGTACCGAAGAAGCCTCCTTAGGACCCCAAACTATCTGCGTCCCAGTTTGTCAAGTTGGTTGGTCGTAAATCTGCCGCTGAGTAGGTTATGTAGTAGATGTTTCTCGACTGACTCTTCCTTGCAGACATTTACCACTAACATGCCCCTCTTTTTTTTTGGGTAATTAATTGTAACATAAAAGAAAAGAAAGATGTACATGTTTCCAAGGGGCATACCCTAGGTCGTTACATCACTTACCAAACAAAAAGAAACTAATAACTTACGAAACCCAACCCCGCCTAACGGCGGGACTACATAACTATAAAGCAAAACCATGCACAGCCCGCATGGATAGGAGAAAACAGAATAACTAACAAGCCCAAATGCAACCCACATGGGTTGAACGGCACAGAACAAGCTAACTCAGCTGGCTAACGTCGCGCCGATACACCCAAACTTACTGAAGACAAAAGCCAAAGCTAACTCCCCTAAAAATAAACAAGCTAGGATCATTGAGAATTCCTAATTCCTGCTGAAGATCGGGTCCTCGATAGGGTCATAGGTTCCAAAATTCAGGCAAAAAAAGGAGAGAACAACATCCGACAAGTGTATAGAGAGGATAGCCGGCACGTGTAACCCAAATTGCGCAAAAATCAAAATCAATCCTGAACATTACCAAGAAGGCATCTAAATCCCACAAGTTATGGAAGACAAAGAAAATGGTTCTCTACTCAAGAGAACCTTCGCTCGGAAAACCATCGAGCCTATCTTCGCATCCAAACGAGTAAAATTAAACACCTCTCTAACAATGTAAGGACCTGATAAGACCACTGAGCAGGAAAACAAATTCCATTGGCGCAATAAACCAACAAAATATAACAAAACAACCTCTAAAATGAGAGCCCATTTTGCGGGTCCCACCACCATAATGCAACAAACCAACCTGATGGAGAGATATCCTAAATGGACTGGGGCCCACCGAACACTTTGTAATTTGATTTGCCATACATCCGGGTCCCACAAGCAGAACATGCCTTTGCGGGCCCATGTGCGCAAAGTCGCTGGTTTTTGCAACTTACCATGTACGGGCCCACATTCTGAGACGTGAGGCTCACAAGCCATATGCCATTATCACAGGTCCCACCAATTGTGACAACCTATAAACCCACTGCCCCATATCCTGATATCTGATAGCTTCACACCTCACCTGCTACCCACGCGCAAACAGGAACGTGTAACCCACTTCATCCTCTCCCCAAGACCTTGGTAAAAATAAGCCAGCGCTGGGGATACCCATTAACGACTTCTTTGATAGCAATTTCAAAACGTGTTTCGGAATATGCACAGCATGCCCCTCTTGACCACACTAAAAACATCTGATAGGTCCCCTCTCTGAGGCTGTCCTTGTGTGGAGTTCTATTGTTGCCTTGGTGCTTGCTTTCTTTGCGAACATTCTCTAGCCTAGTGTCCTTGCCACCCACAAACAAAGCACGCAACTTTTCTTCGCTCCAGACGTGCCGTCGAGTCTATAGATGGGGTGGGTGCAGAGCGTTGGGTCTGATAAGATTTCTGCTGTGCCGAACTAGTATTGCCCTATTTCGGTCTTTGCTTCTTATAAGGTCTTCCCTCAGATTGTGTTGTCCTGGCCACCGATAGTTGCCTCTTTTCCATGATCCTGCGATTATCTGCCATAGCATTTTCTATTACCATAGCCATCTCAACTACCTCCGAGAAAACCCTCAATCGAAACCCTACCACTTTCTCTCGGATAGTGGGTCATAAACCCCTTTTGAACCTCTTGGCCTTCAATTCCTCCGTTGACACCATTTCTGGTGCAAACTTTGACAAGCTTGTGAACTTTGATTCATATTACAAAACGGACATGTTCCCTTGTATCAATAATAGGAATTCCTCTCTATACGTATCTCGAATAGACTCAGGGAAATATTTTTCCAGGAATATAGCCGTAAATGTTTCCCATGTACCGTCCGTTGTCATCTTTCCAAACTCCCACCAATCATTTGCCTCTTTTTGGAGTTGAAAAGTAGCGAAACCAACCCTAAGGTCATCTTCCACTATCTGCAAAGTATCTAAGATCCGGGTGACTACCTTTAACCATTCTGTCGCCATTCTAGGGTCAGGTTCCCCAGCATAAGTAGGAGGGTTCAAACGTTGAAACTCTCTCATCATCATTGCAGCCATTACGTCCGTATCTTGTGCTCCCCCTTGGTTAGCCCCAGCCCCAATTAAAGTCCTCAAAGCATTCAGTATCTATTGACTCACTTCTGCACCCCCAAATGGTTCCTGCGGGGTGTTGATATGCCCTTCTTCAGGAACTGGTGCTCTTTCGCGCCCCCGGCCACAACCGTGACCTCGACCTCAACCTCTACCTCTTTCTTGCCTAGGAGGCATCACTATACGAAAGGAAAACGATCGTCAATACATAATTCGTAAACAAATCGACACTCCCTTCCCAAATAAATTTAATTTTAAGTGCTAATAAGGCTATCCATGCTCAAATTAAATCACACTAGCATACAAACACATACTGAGGAAAAGCCTCAAAGTAACGCGACAATCCGGACAACTAATTCAGATTTCTCATAGAAAGAACATCGGCCAAATGCTTTTCTATTTCGAACCCCAAAATAGTTGATCAGATGTCAAATAGCAAGCCACATCGCCCCAAGACTCAACCTATATGCTCATATAAACACATAGCATGTGCAAGATAATAAAATCGTAATCCCATCCAAGCACACAAGCCATGCCTTGTAGTGGTGCCTAATTATCATCAAACCATTCTCATACAAAAGTCGTCCTCACTTCCCACGAGTCCTAGGTATCTGAACCTAGAGCTCTGATACTATTCTGTCACGACCCAAACCCGGGTCCGTGAACTAACCCATAAACTTAGCATACATAAACCATATTCATAAGTGATGCCCCAAGCAAAAGAAAATATTGTACATAATACACTTGTCTGGTTCCTTTGCGAGATTTGCCCTCTTTTCCTTGGAGTGCCGAGTTTTCCATTGTCTATTAGTTGTATATCCCCATCTGGGTGCGTGTTTTTTTTCTGTACTTTCATTGGTTTATACTGTTTGATATGTCCAGGTCCTGTTGGTTGCCAGCTCCTCGAAGGAAGAAGCCTCGGTTAGTAGCGTAATGGTCCAAAGGCTTTGCCCTTTCCTTGGAGATAGCGGCCTGTTGTGCCCCGGATTATTGCTTTGCTTCAGATTTTGTTGGTGGCAGCAGCTTGTTGAGCTCCTGGTTTTAATTTTGTCGCTGGCATTATATTTTCCTCCAAGTTTTGATCTAGGGTAGCTGCCTCCTGAATTTTGACTTTTTCTATTTTTCCACAAGTTTATATAGTTGCTTCATGTTTTGCTCCCTAGCTATGAGACATAGCTCTTTACTTACTTTCAGTGTTGTCCTATATGGGTCGGTTTTCCTTGGGTTGGGTTAGTTTGATATAGATTTATGTTTTTGGGAGCTTGTTGCAGTTTTTTTGGGTCTGTTTTGTTTTCTTTCTAGCAGTAGTGGCTTTTTTTATGACTGTGGGAACCTGTTATGTCTCTGTCTTTCTTTCTCTGTCTTCTATGTGTATTAAGCCTTCCCCTTACGGCTAGTGTAAGGGAATGTGTGCGTGTGTGGGTGTGTGTATTTGGTCTCCTGTCGGTTCGTGCATGCTGTTTCAGGTTTGGGGCTAGTGCGGCTGGCCTGTTTTCTGGCCATTTTTTGTTCTTGATCCTGGTGCCTTCTGCTCTCCCTGGGCTGTTATGGGCTGTTTCTTTATGGCTGATCAGTTTCTGCACTTTATCTGTGGGCCTGTGGCAGCTAGTTCCTTTGGCCAACTTTGATGTTGATTTGTTCTTGGTGGGTGGTTAGTGCTCTCTGCTGCAATTTTGTTTGGGGCTGAAAAGGGCTCCTGTTCTTGCTTCGTTTTGTTGCTGCGGTTCTGCTGCTTGCTGATTGTTGCTCCGGTTTGGCTGCGGTGTGTTGCTGCATTTAGGTGTTGGTCTGTTGCTACGGGTTTTTGCTGTGGTCCAGTTCTACTCCTTGATACTGCGATTTGCTGCTGCTTGCTGCGGTTGTAATTTGCTGTAGTTGTGCTGCTTTTCCCATGCCTTTGATTGATGCTCCATTGTTCATATCTCGTTGTGGCCTTGTTCTCCTCTTTTGATTGGTTTTCTATCCCATTTCTCTCCAGGGGTTATGGTTTAGGCATCCAAGATGGGTTGTATATTTTGTTTGAATTTTGTAAGGCCTTGTTTGCCTCTTGGTTAGTTTGGTTGGTTGTGGCTCAGCCATAAAGCCTATTTTTGATTGCTTTTGGCTTTGGTTTTGCAGTGGTTTGTAAGGCCTGAGGTATGCCTCTTATATCCATGTTTCTTTTTTTCTGTTATACTACATTTAATTACCCAAAAAAAATATTTAAAGGATTTAATAAAACGAACCAAGTTCCAAATTTACATTTCTAAATATACTATAAATGTTTGAGATAACCTACACTCAATATTAAGCTATCACTTTCATTACATCACTTTCCTTCAATTTATGTACTACAAAAAAAGACAACAAAAAACATCATAGCTCCATCTACTAGCCCTTCCCAAAAGCATCCATAGCTTTGGTGTCACCCCGCTTTTCGAAACCTGAAATTGTTTGACATGTATACATGAGCAGAAGGTCATAGGATAAAGATTAACTCATATATAATGCATGATTTGTGAAGTGTGATGAGTGTAATCGAAATAAATATGCATGTTTATCCAAGTTATTTCCTTTTTAACACACATCCACGCACACGAATTTGTCTCAATTTATCTATTTGTTTTCTCGATTTTCACAAAATCGTATCAACTTTAATGAACTGGTGTCGGGTGCAGCTTATAGAAACTCCTTCTTATTAATTTCCAATAGGCTATGCGAAGCCATTGGGTAATAGATAGCTCTATAACTCACCACGACACAACACCACATTTCGAGGGCTTACCCGTGGGCATGTAGTCCCCATATTGTGCAGGTTTTCGGTCTTTTACTGCGGAGTCGCTAGCCCAACTTAATCTACATCAATCCACATGGTTCATTATTAGTTAGAAACCTGGGAGTCCAACCCACAAATGGTTCATCTCCCAATTATTGCTATAATACATCATTTTGATTCCAAACCCAATTTTCCAATAAATTTCCAAATCACATGTGTAACAACTTTCATTATATAGTTTCTTATAATTCACATCGTTTCTACTATGTTACCAAGTACTAATAACACAAGGTTGATAGCAAGAAGGTCACATCATTTTAAAAAGGTAACACCCATCATGTATATATATACATATCAATTTGAAACCCACCTTTATTATAAACGAAGGCCCTACCAACTGGTCCCATGCATGCCTCCCAACTCAATCGAGATGTATATATAGGTATGCCATTAGGTCAAGGGACTAGGAATTTAGTAAAAATGGCTAATAATAATGAAAATAAGTTTTCTCAGGTAGGCTCTTGATTTTGAAATGATGGAAAAGGAGGCTTAAGCTTTCTAAAGAGGCTATCTCTATAATTCCTATTTGGGTAAAATTCCATGAACTTCCTCTTGAATTCTCGAATTCTTAATGTTTGAGTAGAATAGTAAGTGCAGTCGGTATCCCTCTCTTTTTGGATAGGGCCATGGATACGAAGCATCGCATCTCCTATGCGTGAGTTTGCATTGAAATTGATGACGCTAAATCTTTTCCACATTTAGTGTTGGTTAAGTGTGAAGGGGATGTTGTGGACGTTCGCGTGGAATACCAAGGTTTACCCTTGATTTGCTCTCGGTGCAAAGCTTTTGGCCATGACTTTAGTTAATGTAAGGATGCTCCTTTAGAGCGCCAGCATGATTGGATTCAGGATGGTAAAGGGAAGGAGGTTGCTTCGGGAAAGGAGGTTGCTTTGGTTCCTTGTGAGGAGGTGCTGAGTAAGGCACATTTAGGTGAGAGTTTTTCTCGTACACACAAAGGCGATCAAAACGCTGTGGGCAATGCTGGGGTTACGATGCAGGAGTCTCTTCCCATTGAGGGTGAGGAGATTAACGTTACTGCCACTGTAGACGATTCCTCAAAGCTAGCAGATGTGGGCGATCAGGAGGCTCAAGTGGTTGGTACTCTAGTTGATCATTTGGATGAGGAAGTCATCGAGGCCGAGGATGTGTGGACCCCGATAGATGGTGTGTATGAAGCTCTACCCTCAATTTCTCATCAATCGGCAGGGAGTAGGAAGTCCAGTGGTAAGAAAAGAAAAAATAGTCGTTTGGTCCCGCTGAGATGGGTGATAGGGAGCAGGCGGCACCTGTAACCCCTACATCAAATTCCTTCAGCATGCTTGTGCGTAAGAAAAAGAAAAAGAAACAATGGTCCCAAGTCCTTTCAGATGGTGAGTATGAAGCTTCTCCTTCTCCTTCTCAATAGAAGGCGGGGAATAAGCAGTCTAAGCCGTCCAGTGGTAAGGAAAAGAAGAAACCGTCTCTTAGTCATTGATGTTGGTTCTTCTCTCATTGAGGGTTGTATGTGGTTTTTGTTTGGTTAGCTTTTCTCCCCCACACCCAAGCGGGGGTTTTGTGGTTTATGTTGCTTAGTTTCCGTGTTTTGTTTGATTAGTGATGTAACTTCCTGGGATATGCCCCTTGATTTCATGTACATTTTTTTTCTGGTTTCATGTTACATTTAATTACCCAAAAAATAAGTTTTTCTAAAATATTTGGCTAAAAATGTGTGCAAATGGTTATGAAATTTTGACATACCCTCACTATTTTAATCATAACTTTTTCTATAAAAAGAATTTTTTTATGAAAGTTGTCTTGTTGGAAAGAGAACTTCTGGGGTTTTGATTTGAGTACAGAAACGACCCCATTGAGAGTCCGGATGAGGGAGATACACTAATTTTAAAAATAAAATTTTAACCAGTAAAACAGAGACCGCTGGCTAGACCGCTCAAGCGGTCTATCGAGCGGTCTGGCCTGCAGAAGAAGCCAAGACCTTCAACTATCCTAAACCCATTAATCCAACTCATTCATATAATTAACCATACTTTTAACCCAAAAACGTTGAATTTTTTTTTGGTAATTAATTGTAATATAAAAAAAAATTTACATGTTTACAAGGGGCATACCCCAGGTAAGTACATCAACTACCATTTAGGAGGGAACCTCCTAACAAAATAATCTAAAGATAAACAAACAAAACCTAATAACAACAATAACAAAACACACCGAAGCCCCGCTTTACAATGGGGTAACTACCTAATAAAATAATTTCCATGCACAATCCACATGGATAGGAAAAGAACACCAAATTACAAACAAAGGACCAAACCTCATCAACAAAGCAGACTACTGAAACTCCTAATCTCTGCTGAAGATTGGCTTCTCGAATGGGTAATAGGCACCGAAATTCAGACAAGAACAAGAGAACAAGATATCCGGTAAGAGACAAAGCTGGGGGTCTAACCCCAATTCGGCACCATAATCCATGGCTAGATGAATGACTAACACCCAAAACTCCTCAGAAGCCAAAATCAATCACTAACATTGCACAAAAAGCACCAAAACCCCACAAGCTAATGAAGTCAAAGAAACTAGTTCTCTACGCATGAGAACCTTCGCTCAGAAATCCATCGAGCCCATCTTTGCATCCTAGCAAATGAGGAATAAAGCACTTAATTACCCCAAAAAAAATCGAGCACTTCCCAAATAATATAAATATTTGATAAGGACAAATGAGGATCAAAACAAAACCCAGTGACAACCACCAAGTGTTAACCATCTCAGCAATTTATCACCTATGGGCCCACCATTACTGGCTGCCTTGCTCATCTTTAGCGAATAAAACCCACCAGTTGCATAACGCGGGCATAGAAATCATAATATTATCTTCAAAACTATATAAGCATCCAGTAACCCAATTTGCAGTTACTTCATAACTAATAAAACAAAAAAACATTTGGCCCCCACCACTCACCAAGGTACAAGATCCCACCAAATTTCCAGCATCCCATAGGATGATGTCATAATCCACTAACATAAAACCACCATCTGGTCTCAATCCAATTGCTCCCATTTCATCAAGACCCGCTGTAACGCAAATATCAATTAACTATCATAACCCGTGGTCCCATCTCTGCAATTCAGCAGCAGCAAGTAAGCAGCACTATGCAGGAGTCCCATCTCTGCAATTAGAAGCAGGCACGGCACATGCTCAGTGCACATGTTGGACCCACAGCAAATCTTCAAGTGTGAGCCTCACACGTCGTCTTCTTCAACGTTGTTCTTCAACAGAACCAACAGAAACCGCAGAAGAAGATAGCTAGAGCATATACTTTACGCCAAAATTAGCGCAAAATAAGGTGTTCGGACTAACAGGATTTTGCCGTTCATCGGCGATGAACCCAAGGAATAAAGCCCGAAACTCCATCACACTGGATTATATTCCACAATGAACGCAAAAACAAATTATTCCATGAAAAACCAGATTTAATCCCACACAAACTTCAACTGTGCAAATACCACATTTAATCCCACCAAACCTGGCAGAAAAGCTCAGTTTAACAAACCAAGGGCGTTGAAACCCGCGACTAAATGAACCCACTTCGCTTGGCATAAGTTCCAACTCCACGGAGCTAACTCCAACAAAACCAAAATGGAAAAATGAAAAGAAATAGTAGTCTACAATCATACTCACAAGCAGCAACCAGAAGCGGTTGCTCTTCAACACCAAATACGTAGGTAGAGAGCCACCATAACTATTGTCGTCATTAGCAAAACGACATGAATCTCATAGGCGGAACCCTTACACACACCGTTTGACCAGATGTGAACAGGTTCAACACGTAGTATGCAACAATCATCATGAAAGTCCTTTGAACGAACCACCATTAGCAAATGAACCACCATTAACGAAACAACCGCTCGCCAATGCCTTAGATTCACTCCACCATTGCCATGGGACTGTGATCTAGAGGCATCTAGGACGGGAATCCACCATTAACGCCTTGGGGAGAGCTTTCTCTAGAGAGAGAAGCTCTCCCCGCTCTCTACGCCTAGTTAAAGTTCTGAATTTTTATAATGTTGAATTCAAGCATCATAAACCCATTTTTATGCAATCAATTCCCAAAAATCAGGGTTTTTCATTTCCCAAAACTCCAACTTTCATGAAAAACTAACTCAACACACACAGCCCTATCAATCCTTCAAATCATGCATGAAATCCAATATATTTACTCATATATTCAAAATATTAACCCAAATTCATACAAAACATATGAGATAATCTAAATTCTACTTTTTTTTGGGTAATTAATTGTAGCATAAAAAGAAAAAAAGTACATGAATACAAGAAGCATACCCCAGGTAATTACATAAGAATACTAGAAGCTAACCGCGTAACAAAATTACAACAAATAAAATCTTGCCCCCGCTCTAAGCAGGGTTATATCTAAGAAACATATTCCATGCACAACTCGCGGGGATAGGAAAGGAAAAACCTCCTTACAAGACATCTAGCAACAAATAATGTTGGTGGTCCAACCACAAGTAGACACAATTAATCATGGCCAAATAAATTGATCAGCACCCAAAACTCCACAGAAGCCAAAAAAGATCCTCGCCATCTCAAAGAAGGCACCAAAACCCCACATGCTCAAGAAGTCAAAGAAATTAGTTGTCTACACAGGAGAACCTTCGCTTGGAAAACCATCGAGTTAATCTTTGGGTCCTAGCAAGGGAGGAAACGATTACTTCCCCAACAATGTAAAGATTTTAATTACGCAAAAAAAATGTAAAGAATTGTTAAAGACAATTGAGGACAAAAAACGAAACAAAAATAGCATAGTGGAATCCAATTGTATTTCTACAAATACAACCACGTCATTGCAAACAGCTCATGGTTTACACCAGAGCTACAAACCCAAATCCTATTTGCACCGCTTAGATGAATCCCATATTGCACCGTGACCCACCATTGAATTTAAACTCAAAACATTGACACGATCGCTTGTCATCCAAACAAGAATCTTCACCTGGATTATTCAAGAAAACCTAAATGTATATTCAAAGATATATACTTAGTACTCAAACGGGCCCCACCACTCACCAACTCAACAAGTGGCGGGACCCACTCCAATTCCTTCTCACAACTAGATTACTACAAAGAAAAATAGCAATAAAAAAGCTTAAATTATCAACAACAAAAAATGGCGCGTGGGCACCCATGTGAAAACCAGCCGCAAGCAATATCAAACCGCGGGTCCCACAAGAAGCAACCCACGAATTTGCGTGCCAACGCACCACTTTCCACCCTGAATTTCCAGAGATGATTTCCACTATCCCAATGTTCTGAATAAAGCAAGCACAGGACCCTAAAGATAAGCCCACGCGAAGAGCAAGAAAATAATCATTCTCCAGAGCTACAACCCACTACTCATCATAAATCGAATCCCATGGGTCCCACTTGCAGACGGTGGGCCCACAAAATGCAGTGCTTAATGTGGCTATAAACAAACAAGGCCCAGCTAGCATCCACCATATCAAGCCCATGGTTTTGCACAAAACCAGTGGTATTCCCTCGAACAAAACAAAGCCACCTGCTAAGAAGGGACATAGCAGCTTTAGCACGTTCACCTCTAACCTGGTTGCGCAACAGTCACACGCTAAAAAAACACTGCCCAAAGCACGGTGCTCAACTGCCTGGTGCTCAACAGCGCGTGAACACAACTGAACCAGTGAGGGACACGCGCTTTATCTTCTTCCTTCCCTGCAAAAATTACAGAGGTTCTCCCATGGCTGAAAAACGTAAATCTCATGGCTACTTCGCTGAACAGTTAATCCGATCTTGAAGCAGTCATAACCGAGTGTGAAATGAAGCTTCAGCGATGAGCTGGCTGACCTCTGAATAACATCCATAAACATGTCCAAAATAAAGCTTTTGAACTCCTAAAGAGCTAGATCCATGGAAGACAAGAAAGCATAGTTCGGCCTAAAATCTCATGAATACTCACATACATAATCGTGAAACAACTGAACAAAACATGGAGCAAAATCATAGCACAAATCAAAAACTTAATGCTGATCAACGGTCTCCTATAGAGAGAACCTCAATCCATAGATCTAAGGTCTCCATCGTTACCTTACGCCAAGAGAAACCAGAAAGAGACCAAAGAGCCACTGAGGGAAACATAGCCAACCCAAAAAACATTATATAAACCAAAAACGAACAGAACCGACCTTCGAAAGCCCAGATTTGGTTTACTACCAAAAAATGAACCGAAACTCACATGGATAAACCTTAACTCTATGGTGCCTTAGATACACCCCACCATTGCCATGGGACTATGATCCAGGGACATCTAGAACACGAAGCCCACCGTAGAAACCTTGGGGAGAGCTTCTCTCTAGAACTTTCTCTAAAGAGAGAAGCTCTGCCCAACTTTTTTTTTATGAGTGGTTAAAATCCTACCTTTGAAGCTTTAACTCTTTGAAATTCACCAAAATTACCATCCTAAGGTTTTAGCTCTCATTAGTTTTACTCCTTGATACTCAATCTTTCATTTTCTTGTTCCAAAACGTGATTGTTTTTTGGGGGGTAATAAATGTAGCATAAAAGAAGAAAAAAATACATGAAACCCAGGGACATACCTCAAGAGATTACAACACAAACCCACAAGCAAGGAAAAAACAAACATCAAGACTCACATCACTCCCGCAAGGAAGCGGGGAGAGAATCTAACCAAACATCTACTACACACAAGCGCACACCAACCCCACAAGAAAACCTACCAGCCTATAGGTCCAAAAACAAACATCATGACTGTTGTTTCTTTTTCTTACACACAAGCACGTTGAAGGAATTTGAAGAGTTACAATTGCCACTTACTCCTTGTCACCCATCTCTGCTGAATTTGAAAAATCCATAGAAACTGCATTATTTCTAAGCATCTCACAATCACCCGCATCCACATGTGAAGGATGAGCTACATACTCCATCAAAGAACCATCCTCATCTTGCTCCCTATTACCCGCATCTGCGGGTTTCGTTAACTTCACTCCAACATCAATAGCAGTAGGCACATCAGTCACCTTGCTATTAGCTTCTTTTTGCATAACTTTGCCAATGCCCACAACAGTTGTATCATCATTTGGCTCATGAGCCTTCCCCATGTTCAACGCAGCTTCACAAGTGGGAGAGGTCCAAGAGGAAAGCAAAGAAGGACGGTCAGACCTACCAGCACCTCTGCCGACCCCTTTTCATCGAACGACTAGAGACCAATCATCTTGACACTGTATAGGCTTATTCTGGCATTGGCTAATATCATGGTCGAACGCTTTACAATGGGAACAAACCGATGGTAGACCTTGATACTCAACACTAACTTCCACACTATCCCCTTCACATTGAACCAAGATAGAATGTAACAAAGGCTTGGTCACATCAACTTCCACACACACCCGCGCATATGAGATGCACTACTTTGTATCCGTGGCCTTATCCAGATAGAGAGGAATACCAACTGCACTAGCTATTCTACTTAGACATGCAAAATTCTAGAATTTGAGGGGAAGCTCATGAAATTTTACCCAAATAGGAATTTTAGAGAGAGCCTCTTTAGTAGGCTTGAGCCTCTTTTTCCAACGAAGCAAAATCAAGAGCTTTCCCGAGAAGTACCAAGGCCCCTTGTCCAAAATCTTCTCCATAGCTTCCATACTGCTAAACTTAAAAATGTAAAAACCTATGTCAGTACCGTAGACATCCACCAAACCCTCTTTCCCCCACAACACCCTAGCTGTAGCTCTAACTAAACCAAAAGCTAGGTCTATATCTAAGAAATAGCCCACTAGGCATGGTTCCCAAGACTTGTCGTCAACCAAATCACCGGCAATTTCAATAATCTCAAGATGATTTGCGTCCTTAGCTTCCACAAATTCAAGGTTAGAACTAGAAAAACTTCGGTCCATAAGCAAAGATGCCCAAGATTTTGGTTGAGGCAAATTCTCGAGCACCTTGCCTACATTTGTAGAATTTTCAGCAACCACATTCTCTTCATTCAGATTAACTTGAGAAACCATGGGGGCCTAAGGCCTAGCAACCCCAACAACAGGCGCAACCCCCTGCTAGGCTAACTGCATCTGTTCCCGCCTACCAAATCGAGCGCCTCCCCTAATTGGGAGATGCCTGCCTCCCCTACTCCTAGAAGAAAAGGGGTACCTCTCAACTCCACCGTTGAAGGACACGACTGGAATCAATGGTGGAGTGGCCGTCGGGTCGCCAATAAGGTTTCCTAGATTGCCTAGGTGAGCTTCAATTTCAACGAATCGCCCTAAGCTGAGAGGGCTAAGGCCATTTTGTGCTCGGTTTAGAGCTTCAGCTGCCAATGATGGGAATCAAGGTGATGGGAATCAAGGTGGTCTTAGAGATGGTGGACAGAGTCTCAGAGAACCGTTGCAAGTCCCAGAAGGG
>JAULJZ010215893.1:0-18216 GCA_032270985.1 Heliamphora pulchella | reverse complement strand
CAAATTAAAGATATTTATTTATAGGAAATGAAATATTAAAATCATCAAAATTAATTAAAGAAGCACTTGGGCTAACAGTTTTAAACAACATGAGTCGATGGTAGGAAATAGACTAAATGTAAATAGATGCATGGCATGCGAGGATTGATCATATGGATGCACAACACATTTAAACCAAAAAAGCAAAATCCACTTTTCTAATAAATTTCCATTCACATAACCGAATTTCTTCATTTACCCAAAATCAACACACACATTGATTAGTTCGTTAGTCCCATCTTTTCAAACCTAACATAATTGATACGACTTCCCATTTCATTTCATTCTGTTTTAGTTATCACATTTCAACTCTTGTCAAGGTTTCCCAAAGTCCCACATTCATCAATTTCGTCAATTGGTTTTACAACCCAAGTTTATCCATTGATTTAATTAAATACCAAGGTTGGACGGTGCCTATAGAGTCAGACGTATTTATCACCACCGGGATATGCAAGGCCCAATGAATAAATATCCATTCTATAACCCGACACAGAGAGCTCACATTTTCGATTTCTCTCAAAAACATCGACGGGTGAACCGCTCAAGAGCACGCTTTTACGGGGATTAACCCGAAGAAAGGGCCTACCTTACATTGCACAAGTTTTTGCCTTTCACCAAGGAAAAACTCATGCCTAAACTTAATTATCCAAATCATTTATATGGTACTTTAATTAAGTCATTTACAATTAAACCAACATGAGTTCAACCGTCAGTCCGGTTCCTCTCGCTAAACCCAACACCATTAAGGTTTCTATTATCAACACTTCAATTAGCTTTACCAATTTCATACTTGAATTAATATAAGGAGATGCAATCAATTTCCATGTCACATACCATCAATTAATGAAACATATTCAAATTTCTCAACCCAATACTACACCATTTTTATCTATTCTCAAGATTCATGAAATTTATTTAACTAATAAGATAAACAAGTCCCAATTTGTTAAAAAAATAACCAATGTTACCATTCGGGCCCAACAACCCATAAACTCCAAAATGTACTTGATTTTATTAACCACCGAACCCTAACTTTTCAAAATACAAGTTAACAGTTCCTTCATAATACAACCAAGATCAAAACACTACAAGTTACCCAAAATCAGAAGATTTACCAAGCTTTAACCCCAAATCATAACCTAAGGTTTTCAAAACATAGGTTTTTTCATATTTCCTTGTATAAACTCAAAATATACAATACATATCAAACAAAGTTTCATAGATAGTCATAGATCCTACCTTTTTCATGCCCAAGCTACAAGAAATCCACCCAAGAAAACTCCAATTCGCCGAATCTCCAACCACGCGACGAAGGTGGAGCTTCCAACGTATGCCTTCACTCTCTAACGGGTGCTCACTCTGGAGAGAGGCACGAGATCCACTCTTGAGGAGCTAGGAATGCTTTAGGAAACCACCAAACCCAACCCTAGTGTTTTCTTTTAGTTCTAGAGAGAGATAGAGAAGATTGAAATGAAAAAAAAACCCCAAAACCCAAACTTAAAGTTGCTCTCTGTCATAGACCAACGATCAATCTCTTGCTGGAAGGCACACTAAGGAAAGAAAACATACACGGTTTCTCAAATTTTGTTCCAACGCCTCAAGACTCGTTCAATCAACCCACGATAATTATTTTCATGCAAACTCGAGCACATGATTATTATCAACAATTAAAATAAAGATAAAGTTTTAATTCCATCCCCAAAACTAAACGTTCCACCAAATACGTCATAACAAGTTTTAATTAAACCCTTTAAATTATAAGGAATCGGGTCCCTATAACCTCCCCCACTTAGAGAATTTTATCTGCGAAATTAGACACACATCAAGAATCCAACAACTCGGGATACTTCTTATGAACTTCTGACTCTTGTTCCCACGTAACTTCTTCAACGCCGTGGTGAAGCCACAAAATTTACACATACTAAATGGTCCTCCCTGAAAAAACTTGTTCCTTGGTGTCAAGAATTTTTACCGGTCTCTTCTCGTAGGTGATGTCATCCTCTACTCTCAACTCCGTCCAATCTAAGATGTGGGATGGGTCCAGCTCATACTTGCGTAACATGGCGATAGGCCACCTCCCAAATTCTATCAAGGATCTCAAACGGCCCGATGAAACTCAGCGATAGCTTTTCACTCTTCCCAAATCTCATCAAACCTTGTCGTAACGAAACCTTCAAGAACACATGGTCTTCTATCTCAAACGCTAATGGTCTCCTCCTCTTATCTGCATAGCTTTTTTGACGAGTCTGCACGGCCACTAAACGTTTACAGATTGCAACGACCTTCTCCGTGGTCTCACGTATAAGCTCGGTCCCCAACACTGCCGTCTCCCCAACGTCGGCCCAACAAACGAGTGACCTACAAGGTCTACCATACAATGCCTCAAAAGGCGCCATCTCAATGCTCGACAGGTAACTGTTATTGTAGGCGCACTCCACTAACAACAAAATGGTCTTCCCATGACCCACGAAAGTCTAGAACACACGCTCTCAACATATCCTCGAGTATTAAATAGTGCGCTCTGACTGGCCATCTATCTGTGGGTGGAAAGCAGTATTGAGAAGTAGACACGTGTCCATGGCTGGTTACAAACTCTATCAAAAACATAAAGTGAAGCAGAGATCTCGGTTTGAGACGATAGAAACTGGTACCCCATGGAGTCTGATAATCTCACTCACATAAAGCTTACTAAGCATATCAATTGAGTCTGTCATGCGAATAGGAAGGAAGTGCTCGGACTTGGTCAATCTGTTCACCACAACCCAAATGACATCACGCCCCTTGGGTGACTTAGGAAGTCCCGATACAAAATCCATGGTGATATTCTCCTATTTCCACTCGAACACAGGTAATGGCTACAGCATACCCGCCGACCTCTGATGCTCGGCCTTCACTTGTTTGCAAGTAAGGCAACATGAAACAGAAAGAGCAACGTCCTTCTTCATGCCCCGCCACCAAAACTGTCTACGTGCATCATGATGTATCTTGGTACCACCCGAATGCACTGCAAGGCGAGAGTGATGAAACTCACGAAGCACATCGCCACGACACAACTCTGGTACAAAGACCCTACCTGCAAAACCTCAAGCTCTGGTCGGAATAGATAGTCCACTCCTTGGCATCCTCGCTACTCAAAACTCAATCTCTCAACATTAAGCTCTCTGCATCCTCTTGTTGAGCCTCCATAACGCGCTAGATGAGAGCGGGCTAAGACACCGCTGTGAACAACGTAGCACATTCACTAGACTTTCCAAGGCGTAGGACGTACTTACCAGCCTCCCCAAGCATGCTCCACTCCCTCATGGTAATATTTGCTAACGAACTCAAGGACTTCCAGCTGAGGGCATTGGGCCACCACGTTAGCCTTGCCTAGATGATACTGCAAATTAAAATCATAATCTCCGAAAAACTCCATCCACCTACCTCCTCTAACGTAAATTCAAGTCCTTCTACGAAAATAGATACTTTAAGCTCTTATAATTCGAGAACACTTCAAAGCGTTCCCCAAACAGATAATACCTCCAGGTCTTTAGACCAAAGACCACTGCTGTGAGCTCCAAGTCATGTGTAGGATAGTTCTTCTCATGAACCTTCAACTACCTCGATCCATAGGCAATCACCTTGCCTTTCTGCATCAACACGCAACCTAGCCCCTCATGTGACGTGTCACAATACATGACGTAGCCAAGTCTCCTCTCTGGTACAATCAGAATAGGTGCACTGGTCAATCTCTCTTTCAAAGTCTGGAAGGTGAACTTACAACCATTGGTCCATATGAACTTAACTCCCTTTCGCGTAAGGCGTGTCATAGGTGCTGTAAGTCTAGAGAAGTCTCTCACGAACCGCCGATAGTAACCCGCCAAGCCCAAGAAACTTCGAATCTTGAACACGTTCTTCGGCCTCTCCCAACCCATCACCGCTTTTATCTTGGAGGAGTCCATCGCCACCCCATCTCTCAACACCTCATGCCCTAAAAACTTCACCTTGAGCAACAAAAACTCACACTTATCCTATTTTGCGTATAACCAATGCTCTCGCAACAACTGTAGAGCAATTCGAAGGTGCTTCTCATGCTCCTCCTCAGATGGTGAATAAATAAAGATGTCATCCACGAGCATTGCCACAAACCTATCGAGGTACGGGTGAAAGATACGATTCATAAGGTCCATGAATGTCACCGGTGTGTTAGTCAGTCCAAATGGCATGACTAAAAACTCAAAGTGCCCATTACGGGTGCAAAAAGTGGCCTTTAGAATGTCTTACTCTTTAACCCTCAACTAATGATAGCCCGATCTCAAGTCGATCTTCGAAAAACAACACGAACCCTTCAATTGACCAAACAAGTCATCGATACGAGGCATAGGGAACTTATTTTTAATGGTCACATGGTTCAACTTATGGTAATCTATACAAAGGCACAAGGATCCATCATTTTTCTTTGCAAACAACGCCGGTGCTTCCCAAAGCAACACACTAGGACGAATAAAATCCTTGTCCAACAACTCCTGGACTTGCACCTTCAACTCTAGCAGCTTGGTCAGTGCAAAATGGTATGATGGAATAGAAACGGGGGCAATTCCTGGGATAAGGTCAATGAAAAGCTCCACTTCCTGCCGTGGTGGAAGCTCAAACAGATCGTTTGGCTAAACATCTAAAAACTCGAAAACCACAAGAGGAAACTCTCCATGAGTTGAACAGGTCTTACTCGTAGACAAGGTTGAGAAAAGAAGGATGAGGCTACCTCGGTCCCGCGAACAACCAGATCTAGACACTAAACTATCATCCCGGTCTCCCACAAAATAAAAGGAATCTCCTTCTAGCGTGCAAACAAACACTCGGTGTCGATCTCAATTGATAAAGGTGCAAAAGCTAATCAACCAATATATCCCTAGGATGATATCAAATGGGGCCATATCGAGCAGAATGAAATGAAATACCAGACGGCGGTCGGCGGTCGGCGGTCGGTGGTCGACGATCTCCATCTCACAGGCTCTACACACATGCCTCAACACCGCAACCCCACCAATTGGCGTCTCTACACATAAGGCGCTACCTAACACGTCTACCTCTAACCTCAATGTAGATGCAAATGCCGATGAGATGAATGAATGCGATGCTCCTATGTCTACAAGTGCACTGGCCCAAGAATAGTATACTAGAAAGGTACCTCGAATGATCGACGAGATGGCTACGGCATCTGGCACTACAGGTGCCACTAAAGTGCTGAGCTCTACGAGAGCATACACACATCCTTGGTTCTGCCCACTATTCCCCCTAGTCCTGGCCTCCCTCACCGACTGGGTTGAGGTGGCCGCTCCAGCTGTCCTAACTGACTACACTCTCGGCTACTGCTGTGACGGCCCATAGCTCTGTCGACCTTACGACTTCTGTCCTGCCTGTGCTCCAAGAGCACTCTGTGGCCCGTCTAACCACACTAGAAACAAGAAAATGGGGCCCTCCCCTGGGTCTGACTCTGTTGTTCTTGTCCTCTCCGTTGACAATCCCTAGCATGATGCCCCAACTACCTGTATGTGTAACATACTATCTTTTTGCGTTCAGAACGTCCAGATGACCCCATAGATGGTGCGGGTGCCGAACGTGGCTGCAGCTGAGATCCCATGGGACAAGAATGAGATCCCCCTAATTTCTACCTCTTTACATAGTGCCCCTTAGACTGAGCGCTAGAAGCTCCCTAGTGTGACTTGCTCTCTCTAATCTTGCAGCTCTCTGCCATTGCATTCTCCACCCGTATAGCGGCCTCTACAATCCCTATGTAGACCCAAAATCCCAACGTCGCAATCCTATCCTTGATTGAGGGCCAAAGACCCCTTTCAAATTGCTTAGTGTGCAACTCCTCCATTCCCGCCATCTCGGGTGCAAAGCGTGATCGATATGCAAACTTGGCCTCGTATTGGACCACAGACAAATTACCCTAAATGAGGGAAAGAAACTCCTCATGAAAGGTATCTCTCGATGACTCCAGAAAGTACTTCTCTAGAAAGACCCTAATAAAAGCGGCCCGTGTGCCATCCACAGTCATTTTGGCAAACTTCCTCCATTCTTGATCATCCTCCCGTAATTGGAACGCCGCCAACTTCACCCTTAACTCGTCCTCCGTGATCTCCAAGGTATCAAAGATTGTCGTGGTTATCTCTAACCAATCAGTAGCCATCTTAGGATCTGGCTCCCTAGAAAAGGTGGGAGGATCCAACTGCTGAAACTCTCTTATTGTAACAGTAGCCCTTACTCCTTCCCTAGCCATCTCGGATAACGCTCTCATGGTCGTGAGTATCTCCTAGATCACATCTATTCTGCCCACTTGTTCCTGCGGGGCATGCACATCCCCTTCCTCTAGAACCTGGGCATAAGCGTGACCTCAACCACGACCCCAGCCTCTACCTCTTCTCGGTAACATCGCTCTATATAAGAAAATAACAAGAAGAAGATATCAACAATAAGGTCTAAACTTATTTATCTCTCACCAATAACATAGTTCCACAACAAGACATTGTTGGAGGCAAACTGCCAAAATTATTGATTTGTAAACGATTTTTCAAAAAATAAAACTGAACCGGCAATCGCCGAAAAGGCTCCAGATAAAAACTTTTTGATGTCAAAAGATCAAAATAAAAATCCGTGCCACCACAGTTAATTCATATGAATACCTTTTGGTCGATTTTTCAACTACGAATTTTGATTCTCCGAGTTGAAGCTCTGATTAGAGCTTCTACTGTATTCCTGATGAGATTCTCAAACGTAATGTGGGTTATGATCCTTCGAGAACTGGTACAGATAGAACCAGGACAATCTTAATTCTGAAAGATAACTTATGAATTTTGGTTCATCCTACCCGCATATTTATAGGCTACAGTAGGGATCTATGGAGTAATTATGGCATAGACTTCTAGTGTGACCTAGATAACCTTTCAATGGTTTCTACAAATATGCAAACCTCTCAACGGTTTCTGTAATTATGAAAATCTTGCAGCGATTTCTGTAATTTTTAAAAAATACTAAATTACAGTTCACACCATTAAAAAACTATAACTGTACTTCTAGCCATAATCTCAAGACTAATTTACATTGAGCTCGTGTTATTAAATGATTAACTCATCTTCTCACGTTAAGATTTTCGATACCCGCCAATTAAATTTAATTACTGATAATCTAATTTAATCGACATATTTAAAATTCTTTAATTCCTTCCGCTTAACTTATTTAACTGCTGGATAATTAAATTCACCTATATGGTTTGGCCCGATCAAAACTTATAAGCTTACTTGAGGGGGTATCGTCAATTCCGAACAATTAGGACGTGAATTCCATCAATAATTACTATTGACTATATAATTAATACCGCTATTCAACTCACCGGGACTATTGATCCGTAAAAGATCGCACCCTATAACGAATCGAAACAATGAATATTAAATATACGCAAATAATAATTATTTTGGTATTAAGAGTATAAGCACTCATAATAATTTTGGGGTGTGAATTAATTTATATAGTAAGTATACAATTAATTACCTCAATGTGGTCATATTCAATACACACAAACTGTACTAACACAGAAAGTCGGAACAACAGACAACGCTATTATCTATTCCCCGTAATCAAGACAGACCTACTAAAATTCTGTGCTACAGTCGTACGGATGGTTTGCCCAATTTCATCTAAACTGTGAATAAAACTTATATTCTGCAAGAACCTATAATCTGATTTTCTGTGTGCAAGACGTACTCTATACTCTAAATTAAATACTGTACAAAATAAAAGACAATCATGCATAATATTAAAAAAATAATATTGTATTCATTGCTCATTAAGATTCTCATAAAATAAAAAATTAATTTTATTAAAATAAAATTAAAAACTAAAACCAAATAAAATCCATGATTTTTAGTATATAACCCTGACATTCTCTCACTTATACTCAAAATTATGCTACCATACTTCTAACTCACATGCCCTCTACATGATTGTCAAAAAATCATAGTCGGTAAGCTCTTCGTAAAAGGATCTACAAGGTTATCTCCTGATACAATCTTGGTTACGACAATATCATCTCTTTGTACAATTTCTCGTATTAAGTGATACTTATGCCCAATGTGCATTCCTTTCTTATAAACTTTTGACTCTTTCGAGTTTGAAACCGCTCCACTATTGTCATAATAAAGTGTAATAGATGACTGAACTGAAGGCACCACATCTAGATCTAATAGGAAGTTCCTGAGTTAAACGGCCTCCTTGGTTGCTTCAAAAGCTGCCACGTATTCAGCCTCCATGGTGGAATCAACAATGCCGAACTACTTGATACTCCTTCAATTTATAGTTCCGCATCTCCAAGTAAACACATATCCTGAGGTAGACTTATGGGAATCTTTGTCTGATTGAAAATCTAAGTATGTGTACCCTAAAGGTACTAGACTATTTTCTTAGTAAACCAACATATAATCTCTAGTCCTTTTCAGGTACTTAATTATAATCTTTACAGCAGTCCAATCTTCCTGCCTTGAGTTAAACTGATATCTGCTAACCATGCCAACAGCAAAGAAGATGTTGGTTCTAGTACAAAGTATAGCATACATTAGGCTTCCTACTATCGAAGCATAAAGAACCGCCTTTATTTTCTCTATCTCATCAAGTGTCTTAAGACACTGATCCTTGGATAGAGTGATTTTATACCTGAAAGGGAGAAACCCTTTTTTAGAATCATTCATGCTACAACGAGTAAGGATATCATTGATATACTTTGCTTATGAAAAGCCCAACATCTTTTGTTTTTGATCTCGCAAAAGCTTGATCCCAAGGATGTGACTGGCTTCTCCCAAGTCTTTCATATCGAACTATATAGATAGTCATACTTTTACCAAAGATAGCACCCCCACATTGTTTTTTATGAGAAAGATATCTACATAAAGTACTAGAAAGACCATAACGCTTCCGTTACTCTTCTTGTACACAAAGAACTCATCTAGAGTCTGACCAAAATCATAAGTCTTTATGGCTTAATCAAACCGAGTATTCTAAGACCTCGATGTCTACTTATGTTCATAAATGGGTCTCTTAAGCTTGCACAACATGTGCTTCTGGCCCTTTGCTATGAAACCATCTGATTGTACTAAATAGATACACTCGTCAAGACTTCCGTTAAGAAAAGCTGTCTTAACATCTATTTGGAAAATTTCGTAATCAAAATGAACCGCCATGGATAAGAGAATTCAGATAAATTTAAGCATGGCTACCGGTAAAAAAGTTTTCTCATAATCGATCCCTTATTTATGAGTGAACCATTTTACAACAAGTCTAGCTTTGAAGGTTTCAACCTTCCTGTCTGCTCCTCTCTTCCTCTTGTAGATCCACTTACATTTAATGGATTTAATCCCTTTAAGTTGTTCTACAAGTTTTCAGGCCTGATTAAAATACATGGATTCCATCACTAAATTCATAGCATTTTGCTAAAGATCTACATCTTTGTCTTGGAGTGCTTCATTGTAGTTATAGGGTTCTGTATTTAGTTCTGCCGAGATCTTGTCAAAAGACTCTCCCAAGAACATATACCGATTTGATGAACAACCCTCTCACTACGACGATGCACTATATACGTATGTACTAGCAGTAACACGCTGTGCAGAATCTGAACTCTGTGCACCATTACCCACATGCTCGTTTGGCATGTTAATGGTAGCACTCTGTTCAGGATCTGCACCTGCCCTGATAATCCTCCCACTACGACGAGGCAATGGGATATCAATGACTTGTGGCTCCTCTTTTGTTCTATTGGTATTTTCTCTCAATTCTTCTAGAATAATTTTACTTTTAGGCCTATGGTCCATAATATAATTATCTTCTAAGAATCGGGCATGGTGCTAACAATGACTTTCTAATCTATAGGATTATAAAAGAAACCCCCCTTCGTTCCTTTCGGATACCCGACAAAGAAACAGACTTTTATTCTCGATTCTAACTTACCTACATTCTCTTTCAGCACATGTGCTAGACACCATTAAATCTGAATATATCTCAAACTAGGCTTGTGCCCGTTCCACAATTCTGTGGGAGTAGAATGTATTAACTTAGAAGGTACCAAGTTTAGAATATAAGTCGCTGTCTCTAATGTGAGTTCCCAAAACGAATCGAGTAATCCTGAATAACTCAACATTGACCTTACCATCTCCATAATAGTCTTATTCATTCTTTCTATTACATCATTTTGCTGCGGAGTGGCTGGTGTAGTTAAATGGGATATAATCTCCTCTGACAAATTGTAATCCCTAAACTCTCCAAAGAGGTACTCTACACGACGGTCGAATCGTAGTGATTTGATACTTTTACCTAGACGCTTCTCCGCCTCCGCCTCTACCTCCGCCTTAAATTCTTTGAATTTTTCAAGTATTCAGATTTACGGTGCATCAGGTAAATATATCCATACCTTGAGTAGTAATCAATGAAACTGACGAAATACTCAAAATCGCCTCTAGCCCAGATAGTCATAAGACCACATACATCAGAGTTGACCAGTTCCAACGGTTCTTTAGCTCTATAGCCTTTGGCTAAGAAGGGCCTCTTGGTTATCTTTCCCTCTAAGCAGGACTCATAGACTGAAAGTGTCTCCATTTCTAATGAATCCAAATGTCCATCTTCTACTAGTCTATTTATCTTTTTTAAATTAATATGATCCAAGCGTAAGTGTTAAAGAAATATTTGGTTCATTAAAGAAGAAAACTTTTTCTTATATGATAAATTAGATGTGTTATTCAATTCAGTTTGTTGCAGTATAGAAGAGATAGGATATATAACATACAGATCATCCACCAATGTACCAGAACAAATAAAATATTTATTTTTTTAATAATCACAGAGTTATTAAAATGAACAGAATATTTTTCCTTTATTAAATTAGAAACCAAAATTAAATTTCTTCTAATTGAAAGTACATAAAGACAATCTTTTAATATTAAATCTCGATCTTTACTAAAGCTGAGAGTGACATCTACCACTACAACTGTTATGACCTTTGTATTATTGTCTATATGCAGGTAAATTTTTCCATCACTAAATTATCGAATTTTCTGGAACCCCTATAATGAATTGCAAACAAGATTAGTGGCTCCCGTATCTACACACCTGATACCGATAGATAACAACCCTAAACTTGTTTCTACAACTAGTGAACAGAAATTACTTTGTTGGTTCTGCCTTTTGAGAAATACTGAAAATTACTTTTTCTAATGCCCAAACTGGTTACAATGACAACACTTGCCTCTTGGCTTCTTCACACCAACTTTTATCTCCTTGGCTGCTTTTGGACCTGCATCCCTGTTTCTGAACTTTTTTTTCCTTTTTGCCTTTTGGCTTGGAGAAAGGACTTTTTTCGGCCACATGCACAGTACCTAACTTCCTAAGAACACCCTCGGTTACTTGAAGTTCTTTAAGAAGTTCTACCAATGAAAAGCTAAGCTTATTCATAGAATAATTCAGGCAAAACTGCTTAAAGCTATCAGGCAGTGACTAGAGTATGATATCGACCTAGGTTTTTTCGTCAATTTCAGCTCTTAGAATCTCCAGTTCATTTAGATGGCTGATCATCTTCAGAACATGATCCCTAACTAGGGTGCCTTTAACCATGCTTGTATTAATCAGAAATTTCCTGTCCACCTACCTAACAGTACGATTTTGATCCCCCAATATTTCTTTGAGATTCATAATCATGTCATAGGCACTAGGCATAAACTAATACTGATGCTGTAATATATTTGACATGGTAGCCAAAATGTAACAACGAGACATTTGATTAGCTTTTTACCATTTCTGGTAGGCCCAGGTTTTCTATTCGGTCGCCCTCTCATCAGGTACTGGTGAACAAATCTCAAATAATACAAACTTGTTGCTCTCGGCAGTTAAGACACTATCCAAGTTTCTTTTCCATTCTACATAGTTTGGTCTCATTAGTTTATTTTCTTTAAGTATGGTCGCGAATAGATTGAAAGCCATTTTAATTCTGAGAATTACATAATTAAAATAACCATTAATTATGAAGAACAAAAACTTTAAATTTATTTAAAATTGGTTCCTTCTACCATTTAAAAAAAATCGCCAGTAATCTAGTACCTTAAGAATAGCATGTCTCGATAAGAGAACGCCTACTATCCATCGTTTGTCCAGACAAGTCAATTCCTATTAATTTTACTATCTAGGCAACAGACAATGTCAAGTAAAATTAAATAGCTGACATAGTTTTGGTCCAGTAAATAATAGAGTGACTCAGATGAAGAGGATATTATTATTTACAATTACGTGTTAACCACCACCTAATATCAAATTAATCGCTTCGTAATGAACTTTTTAGATGGAAAAGTGATCCATACTAACAATTATCCAGAATTATCCGTGAAAGAGATTCGTACTGGCGATACTGCAATTAATTCTATCTGATGGGGAGGAAGATTTTACTACCAACACACAGAATTAATTACATCACTTACGAACTGATGATGGGGACCGCGGAATTTATATGTAAATAAATCTTCTCTTCTACTTAGTTTTTAAAAGTAATTTTTGAAGGTTATAAAAATTTATTTAATTAAAATAAATTTATTAATTTTGAAAATCACACGATCTAAAAGATTCCAAAACATTTTTCCATGTACACTATCTAAAAGATTCTGATTTGCCAAATCATCTTTTCGTGTTTTAATGCGTAACAGATAAAATTACCGATAAATGCACAATTTTTCTTTTACTTTACAGCTAAGCTATTTATTAATAGGCATTTAAATATTTTATTTTTACGTTACATATTTTTTTTAAAAAATAATTTATTAAGATTAAATATTTTTTCATTTAATTAATTCAAAATTTGAAATTAATTTTCACGTTTTTTCAAGATATCTGATTAAAAAAACATCTTAAACATGTTATTTTGTAAAAATAAAATATCTAAAGTTTTTTCATTTAATTAAAATTATTTTATTTTATTTTTTTTTATAAAATATTAATTAAAACTAAATTTTTTGAATTAATTAAAATTAACATGAATAAATAAAATAAATATATATCATTCATGCAGTTTAAATAAATATAAATGCAAAATATATATATATATATCTCAATTTTATGGTCAAACAGAAACTCTATTTATTGAGTTTTAGTCTAATGTTCAAAGATTAACTCATAATCTTTCAATCATTATAAAAATCAGCTTTCGACATCCAAGTTGTATCAGGATTCCTCAATTTGCAGTGTTATACAAATACAACACTCCCGAGACTTATCAGTCAAAAAAATAGCCAGCCACCACCACACCGGCGCCACCAGTGCCGCCGGCGCCGCACCTTGTCGCCGCTTCTGGCAACTTTTGCCGCTACTCCCGAACTCCGTTTTCATCCCGATTTTTTTTTGAAAAATAGCTTACGAAATATACTATTTTTTTCAAAAAATCAGAACGAAAAATGCCTTGAAAACAACTTTCGATGAGGGGTAAACAACCCCCACCGCCGCCGCCCCTGCTGCCTTGTGTCGCTGTCCGTTTGAGCCTTCTTCTGTGGTTGTTTCGACTTCCGTTTACTACTATTTTCAACACTAATATACTGCTGCATATTGCTTAAAAAAACACCTTAAAAATAGTCCTCGAAAAAGCTCAAAAAATAACCCCGAAAAGCCTACGCTGCTACCGAAAACCGCCGCTTTTTGCCTTTTTTTGTGGCTGTTTTTCTCCAGTTTTCAACTGCTTTTTAGGTATATTTTTTGCTATATTATACCTAAAAAACTACTCAAAACCTGCCCCAAACTAGTTGTAAAAATCGGCCAAAAATAGTCCCATAAATCGCCGGCTTGCGCCACCGCCGGTTGCTATTTTTTCAGCCTATTTTTGCTAGATTTTAGGGCTGTTTTGCTGCAGTTTTTCAATGCATAAAACCTACAAAAACTTACCGAAAAACCTGTTACAAAGATCATAGAAAAACCACCGCGACCTGTGGCCTGAACCACCAAAAATCACCGCCGGTGCCGCAGGTTATGCCGCCGCCAATTCTTTGTGTTCTTAGACATTCAACCATTTTCTTAAATATTCTAAATAATATTTAAAAATAAATAAAAGCTTTTATATCGAAAACCTATGTCTCGAATGCTCATATTCGAATTAAAAAATATTAAACTATCACGATTAACCATCGTAATTAAAAAATAATAATTATCATTCAATCATTTAATCAAATATGAATAAAATAATGATTATAAAATCGAAATTCGAACACTTGCTAAACAATTCGGCCCCTCAATTAACCGTAAATAAAATCAAAACGGCTCTAATACCAATTATTGGAGGCAAACTGCAAAGATAATTGATTTGTAAACGATTTTTTCAAAAATAAAACTGGATAGGCAATCGCCGAAACATACTCCAGATAACATTTTTTGATATCGAACGATCAAAATAGAAGCCCGTGCCACCACAGCTAATTCAGATGAATACCTTTTGGCCGATTCTTTAACTACGAACTTTGATTCTATGAGTTGAGACTCCGGTCAAACCTTTTACTGTATTCCCAATGCAATTCTCGAATGTAGTATGGGCTACGATCCTTTGAGAACTGGTACCGGCAGAACCTAGACAACCTTAGTTTTGAAAGACAACTTTTGAATTTTGATTTAACTTACCCGCATATTTATAGGCTACAGCAAGGACCTGTGGAGTAATTATGACATAAACTTCTAGTGTGATCTAGATACTCTTCCAACGATTTTTTCAAATATGCAAACCTCTCAGCGGTTTCTATAATTATGAAAACTTTGCAGCGGTTTTTATAATTTTCATAAAATACTAAATTGCAGTTCACAGTACTAAAGAACTGTAACTACACTTCTAGCTATAATCTCAAGACCAATTTGCATTTAATTTAATTGGCATCTTTAAAATTTCTTAAGCCCTTCCGCTTAACCTACTTGATTGCCAGATAATTAAATTCACTTGTAGGGTTTGGCCTGATCAAAACTTATAAGTTTCCTTAAGAAGATATCGTCAATCCCAAACAATCAGGACGTGGATTCCGTCAATAATTAATATTCACTATATAATTAATATCGCTATCCAACTCACCAGTACTATTGATCTGTAAAAGATCGCACCCTCTAATGAATCAAAACAATAAATATTAAATATACACAAATAATAATTATTTTAGAATTAAGAGTATAAGAGCTCATAATAACCTGGAGTGTGAATTAATTTCTATAGTTAGTATAAAATTAATTACTCTAATGTAGTCATGTTCAATACACACAAACTGTACTAATACAGAGAGTCAGAACAATATACAATGCTATTATCTGTTCTCCGTAACCAAGACAGGCTTACTAAAATTCTGTGCTATAATTGTACCGATGGTTTGTCCAATTCTATCTAAATTGTGAACAAAACACATATTCTACAAGAACTTATAATATGGTCTTTTGTTTGCAAGACGTACTCAACACACCAGATTAAATACTGTACAGAATAAAGGATAACCATGCATAATATTAAAGAAATAATATTGCTAAAGAAATGATATTGCATTCATTGCTCAGTAAGATTATCATAAAATAAAATTAAATACTAAAAATAAATAAAATTCTTGATTTTTAGTATACAACCCTAACAGACACCACATAGCACATATCATCTCGTTTACACACTTTATGCAACTCATAACGAGGAGAATGAATCGGAATGATCCGTCAATCCGAGTAACCCATTTGGATTTCAAGTTAGAATGGACGTTGGCCAAACGCCTTTCTAACTCAAACACCAAACTAGTTGACCGATCGTCCAAAGGCAAGGCACATCATCCTAAAAGTCCAACCTCTATACCCAAATACCGCGTAGTATGCAAATGTCAAGTTATGTTCAAGATATCTCATGCAAACACACTAATACATGAATATCACACATCAATGCAAACTCTCACGTAATGGATTAGCTACTCCCACGTCTCTTAGGTATTCAAACCTAATGCTCTAATACTAATCTGTCATGTCCTCATCTCCAAGGCACGTGAACCCACTCGACAAACCAACCAATAAGAAATTTTAGGAAGAAAAAGAGTTTCAAGCGCTAACACCTCACGTAAACTCTTTTAAAGAAACCATTTGATAAAAGGAAACTAAGCCATACAAGAGAAGGCTTCAGAACCAAAAAGGACAAAAAAGTGCTCTAACAGGCAGACTGATTGATTAATCTTAAGACCGATCGATCGGTCTTCCACAGACTAAAACAACCGAGAACAGTGTTAAATCGATCGATTGGTCCATCAACCGGTCCAACACTGGACACTTTTTCTCAACAAGCTTTCCAACACCAACGTGTCACACTTCTACTACACCTCCAAACAAGCCTTTTGTCGCATCCCAAACTTTGGGTCACGCGAAAAGCCCATAAACAACAACCAAAACTGCTTAAATATAAACGGGTAAAAACCCATAAAACCAAGACAAGGCTAAAACCTTTGTAAAAAGCACTACCGATAATTTATTTAATTTAAAAGAGTAGCCTAAGAGGCTAGGGTCATGGCCCAAAAGCCAAGCCTTTAAAACAAAATACACATTTTGGGTAAAGAAATACCTTTTACAAAAAACATAAGCTATTCTAAAATCTCCCTCGAAGTACAATAATTTATATGAAGCGTAAACCAATCGAAAACTCTTTTTTTTAAAATGTTGAACCAACCAACAAAAATCGTAAGAAGAAACTACGAAAAACAACAACCAACCTATGGTCTCTCTAGAAAACATAAATCATGCATACATTGACACCACAGCCATAAGAATTACATTGCGTATGCTTTCAAACCTTAAACATGTTACATCCAAATATGATCTATAGACAAAAGGTATAAACTACCTAAAAAGGACAAAACATAAGAGTCTTGTCATCAACCATCTCCGAGCACCTCAAGATCAACCTATGTGACCATGCTCACCTGAAAAAAGTTTGCACAAAATCTCACAGCGTGAGCCGAAATCCAATAGAAACAGACTATAATACAGTAAAGCAGGATATGCAATCACATAATATAAAAATCGCCTCAACCACACGAGCCTCAAAACAGTTTTACTTCTCAAAATCCTAAGTTTTCATCCGACTCACACAAGCCTCAAAATAGTTTTTCACCCGTAAAACCACGCATTTCAAACAATGAAAATAATGCTTCACAGTTAAAGAACAACAGTAAGACAATGTTATTTTCCACTCGGATCACACAGCCGAGAAATGATTCCTATGTACCGACTCTGTCACGGTAGGGACAAAGGCAACAACTACAGACTCCTACCCATTACCCTAGTCCTAAGTCATTTAAGACCTGCTAGGTTGTCACGCCCCAAAATCCAGGGTCTCGTGAAAATCTACCAAACACCAATTTTATGAAAATAAAGGTTTTCATATCTTTAAATCCACCTGTTTAAAACACAAGTAAACCTAATAAGCAATTCTCATAAACAGTAAACATCCTGTATAACATGCATAAGTATATCAACTTATGGCGTACAAAACTACCTTCAGGAATAGGCATACCAACAAGAAGAAAAACTATAAAAGTCTTTCGCCACCGCAGGCATCACCAAAGCTACTCATGGTCATCATCCAAAGTATCACCTGAAAATAGTTTTACAGAAAATTCCACCCGTGAGCCGAAGCCTAATAGAAACAGACAATACAGCTATAAAGCAGAAAATATGCATTCATATAGAGTGGGAGCGTACTCAACCACAAGCCAAAAAGGTTTTACGTCATAAAATTCCAAGTTTCTCACAAACCTCCAAAAAAGTTTTTCGTTCTCAACTAAGCATTTAAACAATACAAAACACATTTTACAGTTGAAGGAAAACAGTAATCAAAACATCGTTCCCTCACGGCATGTACATCGTGGAAAAAGAAGGATAAGATCCTATGTACCGACTCTGTCACATAGACAAAGGTAACAACTATAGACTCCTGTCCATTACATAGTCCTGAACCACTTAAAGCCTGCTAGGTAATGACAAGTTCTATACGGAGCACCACGACGTAAAAGCTAATTTTACGGGCCCGACAACCTGAGGGAAAAGAACACCCAATCCTTTCTACTTATAAGCACGCCAAAAAGCCTGTTTAGTCGACTGAAGAGGCCACTTCAGTCGACTGAAGCGCCTCAAAAA
>JAULJZ010215852.1:0-18217 GCA_032270985.1 Heliamphora pulchella | reverse complement strand
TCGAGAATCTTGACGTGAGGAGAAATGATAAGCATTTAATAATAGGAACTCAATGCAAGAAGGTCCTGAGATTGTGGCTAAGAGTGCAATCACAGTTCTTTAGTGGTGTGAACTATAATTCAGTATTTTACGGAAATTACAAAAATCGATGCTGGTTTTTCATAATTGCAGAAACTGCTGATAGGTGTCTGTGTTCCACTTGAAGTCTTACTCATAATTACTCCTCAGGTCCCTACTGTAGCTCTATATATATGCGGGTAGGCTAAACCAGTTTTATATCATAACTTATCTTTTAAGACTAAAGATATCTGGGTTCTGCCAGTACAAGTTCTCGATAGTCCATAACCCACACTACGTTCGAGAATCGCGTAAGGGAATATAATAGAAGATCTGACAGGAATTTCAATTCAGAATCAAGTCATAGTTGAAGAATCGACCTGTAAAAATATATTTTTCTAAATTAACTTTGGTTGCACGGGTTTTAATTTTGATCGTTCGACATCACAATTGGTAGTTTTGCCTCCAACAATTGGTATCAAAGCCGATTTGTTTTTTATTATGGTTATCGGGGTCGGATAGTTTTAGAACTGTTACTAACTTTGTTTTGCAGGCGTTCTAAATCCCGATTTTATAATTATTATTTTTTTTTATGTTTGATTGAATGTTTTGAATGAATGATGATTATTTTTTTTAACCACGACGGTTGGTCGTGGAAGATTGATTGTGAACTCTACGGAGGTATAGGATCAATGTAAAAAAAAAATTTTTTTTTTTCATTTCTAGTTCTTGTTTTTTTTTTTATTTTATATAAATCAAAATAAAATTAAAAAATTAAAGAAAAACAAAGAACACTATTTCGGTGGTTTTTTCGAAACACAGTAGCGATTTTCAACCAAAACAAAAGTAAAACGTTGCCAAACGCTGCCTCAAGCAAGCGGCAATTCTAAGCCGTTTCGCAGAGTAATTTCCAAACAAAGAGCCGGTAGTTTTCAATAGCGTCGGATTCCAAACACTGTTGAAGCGTCCAACACAGTAGCGCCATCCAACGCAGCAGTGTTTTCCAAACACTATTGTAGCATCCAACACAGTAGCAGTTTTCTTCCAAGCAAGCAAGCAGCGTCGGATTCCAAACAGCCGCCGGTTTCCAAACCAATGGAAGCGCCTAACACAGCAGTGTTATTCCCAAAAATAGCAAGTAGCAAAGTGATTTTCCTGCGTTACTCCAACACTGGAACGACGCTGTTTTCCATACAACACAGTGGCGCAATTTCGAAACATTTGGTGCGTGTGTGGTGGCTGGACGCGATGCGTGTGCGGTGGCCGGCGGTGGTGCGTGGTCGCTCAGGGTTGTTTTGACTTGATTTTTTTGATATATATTGATCGAGGAGTATTAAATTTGTATATCACTGCGTATCAAGGAATCCTGATGCAATCGGGATACATAAAGCTGATACAGATTAAACCATTGAAGTTTATCTTTTAACAGGAGACTGAAACTCTTTAGAGTTTCAATTCGATCATAGAACTAGGATATAGTTATTATATCTTGTATTTAATTTTTTATATATATTAACTGCGTGAATGATAAATATTGGTTTTGTTTATCCTGTTAATTTAATTAATTCAAAATTTTGGTTTTAATTAAAATATTTTGTAATGAAAAATAAAATTCACTTTTTATAATTAATTATTTTTAATTAAATAAAAAAACTTTAGATATTTTATTTTTAACAAATTATCACGTTTAAAGATGATTTTTTTCGAATATCTTAGAAAAACGTAAAAATTAAATCTAAATTTTGAATTAATAAAATAAAAAATATATTTAATCAAAATAAATTATTATTTTTCAAAAAATGTGAAACAAAAAATAAAATAAAATAAAATACCTTTAATCACTACCTTAACTGAAAAGCTAAAGAAAAAATTGTTTATTTATTAAATTTTATTTGTTACGCATTTAAACACGAAAAGATAGTTTGATAAACCAGAATCTTTGGAATCAAGCATACGGAAAGATGTTTGATTCTTTCAAATCGTCTGACTTTTGAAATTAATAAATTTATTTTAATTAAACGAATTTTTATAACCTTGAAACATATTTTTAAACTCTAAGTGGGAGAGAGAATTTATTCACAGATAAATGTCGCGGTCTCCATTACCAGTTTGTTAATGATACAATTAAACTCTACGTGTCGACAGTAAAGCCTTCTTCCCCAACGGACAGATTAATTGCGGTATCGCCAGTACAATCCTTCTTTAGGGATAATTCTGGATAATTGTTAGTGTGGATCACTTCTCCATATGAATGGTTTATTGCAAAGCGGTTGATTTAAAATTAGGTGATGATTAACACTTACCTGTATATTATAGTATCCTCTCCATCTAAGTCACTGCTATTATGTACTAGATCAAAACTATGTTAGCTATTTAATTTTACTTGATATGGTCAGTTACCTAGATAGTAAAATTAAAAAGAATTGGCCTGTCTGGTCATATGAAGGATAGTAGACGTCCTCCCATCAAGGTATGATATTCTCAGGTTACCAGGCTGGTCGCGAATTATTTTTTTAAAATGGTAAAGGGAACCAAATTAAAATGAATTCAAAGTCTTGCTCGTCATAATTAACGGTATTTTTAATTATGTGATTCTCAGTATTAAAATGGCTTTCAACCCACTCGCTTCCATTCTCAAAGAAAACAAACTTACGAGACCAAATTATGTTGACTGAAAATGGAATTTAGACATTGTATTAACTACTGAGTATTATAAGTTTATTTTAACTAAGATATGTGCACCAGTATCTAACGAGGGGGCTACCAAACGTGAAACCCAGGCCCATCAGAAGTGACAGAAAGCTGATCAGATGGCTCACTGTTATATTTTGGCTTCAATGCCAAATATTTTGCAGTATCAGTATCAGTCTATACCTAGTGTCTATGATATGATTCTGAACCTCAAAGATATGTTTTGGGATCAAAATCGTGCCTCTAGACAGGTGGCCATGAGATCTCTAATGAATGCAAACATGGCTAAAGGTACACTAGTAAGGGATCATGTTCTGAGAATGATCAGTCTTCTGAATGAACTGGAGATCTTTGAAGCTGAAATTGACAAGGAAACCCAGGTCGATATCATACTCCAGTCACTGCTTGAAAGTTTTAAATAGTTCTTCCTGAACTATTTTATGAATATGCTCAGCTACACACTGGCAGAACTTCTTAAGGAACTTCAAGTAGCCGAGGGTGTTCTTAGGAAGTCAGGTTATATGTATGTGGCTCAGAAAGATTCTTACTCTAAGCCGAAAGATAAGAAGAAATACAAAGTTCAGACACAAGGAAACACAAGGCTAAAAGCAGTTAAGGGACCAAAAGCTGGGGTGAAGAAGCCGAGAGACAAGTGCTATCACTGTAACCAGTTTGGACATTGAAAAAAGCAGTGTTCGATCCTCCTCATGACCTTAAACTAACTTGTTGGTCCCCGACATGACGTAAAACTTGTTAGGATTGGTATACAGAAAATCATGTTTATAGTATTCAATTTTATTTCAATAAAATTAATTTTTCATTTTATGAAAATCTTTATGAGCAATGTATGTGTATCATTTCTTTAATGTTATGCATAGATGTCCGATAGTTTGTATAGTATTTAATCTGGTGTGTAGAGTATGACTTACACACTGAAGATCAGATTTTAAGTTCTTATAGAATATAAGTTTTATGTTCACAGTTTAAATGGAAATGGACATACCATCGGTACGACTGTAGTACAGAGTTCTAGTAGGCCTGTCTTGGTTACGGGGAACAGATAATAGCGTCATCTATTATTCTGACTCTCTGTGCTAGTACACGTTGTGTGTATTGAACGGGACATTTGGAGTAGTTAATTTTATACTGATTATATAAATTAATTCACATCCCTACGTTATTATGAATATTGCTTATCCTCTAAATTCTGAAATAATTATTGATTTGCGTATATTTAATATTCGTTATTTTGATTCATTAAAGGGTGTGATCTTATATGGGTCTATATTCCCGGTGAGTTAGATAGTGGTATTATTTATATAGTAAATATTAATTATTGATGGAATTCACGTCCCGAAAGATCGGGATTGACGATACTCCGTTAAGGAAGCATATATGTTTTGACCGGGCTAAACCCTACAGGTGGATTTGATTATCCAGCGGTCAAATAAGTTAAGCAAATGGACTTAAGGAATATCAAGATGCCGATTAAATTAAATTGTCAGTAATTAAATTTAATTGGCCGATATCGAGAATCTTGACGTGAGGAGAAATGATAAGCATTTAATAATAGGAACTCAATGCAAGAAGGTCCTGAGATTGTGGGTAAGAGTGCAATTATAGTTCTTTAGTGGTGTGAACTATAATTCAGTGTTTTATGAAAATTGCAAAAATCGATGCTGGTTTTTTATAATTGCAGAAACTGCTGATAGGTGTCTGTGTTCCACTTGAAGTCTTACTCATAATTACTCCTCAGGTCCCTGCTGTAACTCTATATATATGCGGGTAGGCTGAATTACATTTATACCATAACTTATCTTTTAAGACTAAAGATATCTGGGTTCTGCCAGTATAAGTTCTAGATAGTCCATAACCCACACTACGTTCGAGAATCGCGTAAGGGATTACAATAGAAGATCTGACAGGAGTTTCAACTCAGAATCAAGTCGTAGTTGAAAAATCGACCTGTAAAAATATATTTTTCTAAATTAACTTTGGTTGCACGGGTTTTAATTTTAATCGTTCGACATCACAAGTTTTATTTGGAGCCCGTTTCGGCGTTTGCCTGTCCAATTAATTTTTTACCAAAAATCATTTGCAAAAACAATAATCTTGACAGTTCTGCCTCCAACAATTGGTATCAAAGCCGATTTGTTTTTTATTATGGTTAACGGGGTCGGATAGTTTTAGAACTGTTACTAACTTTGTTTTGCAGGCATTCTAATTCCGATTTTATAATCAACATTTTTTTTATATTTGATTGAATGTTTTGAATGAATGATTATTATTTTTTTTAACCACGATGGTTGATCGTGGAAGATTGATTGTGAACTCTACGGAGGCATAGGATCAATGTAAAAAAAAAATTTTTTTTTTCATTTCTAGTTCTTGTTTTTTTTTTATTTTATTTTATATAATCAAAATAAAATTAAAAAATTAAAGAAAAACAAAGAACACTGTTTCGGTGGTTTTTTCGAAACACAGTAGCGATTTTCAACCAAAACAGAAGTAAAACGTTGCCAAACGCTGCCTCAAGCAAGCGGCAATTCTAAGCTGTTTCGCAGAGTAATTTCCAAACAAACAGCTGGTAGTTTCCAATAGCGCCGGATTCCAAACACTGTTGAAGCGTCCAACAGAGTAGCGCCATCCAACGCAGCAGTGTTTTCCAAACACTATTGTAGCATCCAACACAGTAGCAGTTTTCTTCCAAGGAAGCAAGCAGCGTCGAATTCCAAACAGCCGCCGGTTTCCAAACCAATGGAAGCGCCTAACACAGCAGTGTTATTCCCAAAAATAGCAAGTAGCAAAGTGATTTTCCTGCGTTACTCCAACACTGGAACGACGCTGTTTTCCATACAACACAGTGGCGCAATTTCGAAACATTTGGTGCGTGTGTGGTGGCTGGACGCGATGCGTGTGCAGTGGCCGGCGGTGGTGCGTGGTCGTTCAGGGTTGTTTTGGCTCGATTTTTTTGATATATATTGATCGAAGAGTATTAAATTTGTATATCACTGCGTATTAAGGAATCCTGATGCAATCGGGATACAGAAAGCTGATATAGATTAAACCATTGCAGTTTATTTTTAACAGGAGACTGAAACTCTTTAGAGTTTCAATTCGATCATAAAACTAGGATATATTTATTATATCTTGTATTTAATTTTTTTTATATATTAACTGCGTGAATGATAAATATTGGTTTTGTTTATCCTGTTAATTTAATTAATTCAAAAATTTGGTTTTAATTAAAATATTTTGTAATGAAAAATAAAATTAAGTTTTTTTTATTAATTATTTTTAATTAAATAAAAAAACTTTAGATATTTTATTTTTAACAAATTATCACGTTTAAAGATGATTTTTTTCGAATATCTTAGAAAAACGTAAAAATTAAATCTAAATTTTGAATTAATAAAATAAAAAATATATTTAATCAAAATAAATTATTATTTTTCAAAAAATGTGAAATAAAAAATAAAATAAAATAAAATACCTTTAATCACTACCTTAACTAAAAAGCTAAAGAAAAAATTGCTCATTTATTAAATTTTATTTGTTACGCATTTAAACACGAAAAGATGGTTTCATAAAACAGAATCTTTGGAATCATGCATACGGAAATATGTTTGATTCTTTCAAATCGTCTGACTTTCGAAATTAATAAATTTATTTTAATTAAACGAATTTTTATAACCTTAAAACATATTTTTAAAATCTAAGTGGGAGAGGGAATTTATTCACAGATAAATGTCGCGGTCTCCGTTACCAGTTTGTTGGTGATACAATTAAACTCTACGTGTCGACAGTAAAGCCTTCCTCCCCAACGGATAGATTAATTGCGGTATCGCCAGTACAATCCTTCTTTAGGGATAATTCTGGATAATTGTTAGTGTGGATCACTTCTTCATCTGAATGGTTTATTGCGAAGCGATTGATTTGGAATTAGGTGATGAAGAACACTTACCTGTATATTATAGTATCCTCTCCATCTAAGTCACTGCTATTATATACTAGACCAAAACTATGTCAGCTATTTAATTTTACTAGGTATGATCAGTTACCTAGATAGTAAAATTAAAAAGAATTGGCCTGTCTGGTCATATGAAGGATAGTAGACGTCCTCCCATCAAGGTATGATATTCTCAGGTTACCAGGCTGCTCGCGAATTATTTTTTTTAAATGGTAAAGGGAACCAAATTAAAATGAATTCAAAGTCTTGCTCGTCATAATTAACGGTATTTTTAATTATGTAATTCTTAGCATTAAAATGGTTTTCAACCCACTCGCTTCCATTCTCAAAGAAAACAAACTTACGAGACCAAATTATGTTGACTGAAAATGGAACTTAGACATTGTATTAACTACTGAGTATTATAAATTTGTTTTAACTGAGATATGTGCACCAGTATCTAACGAGGGGGCTACCAAACGTGAAATCCAAGCCCATTAGAAGTGGCAGAAAGCTGATCAGATGGCTCACTTTTATATTTTGGCTTCAATGTCAAATGTTTTACAGTATCAGTATCAGTCTATACCTAGTGCCTATGATATGATTATGAATCTCAAAGATATGTTTGGGGATCAAAATCGTGCCTCTAGATAGGTGGCCATGAGACCTCTAATGAATGCAAACATGGCTGAAGGTACACCAGTAAGGGATCATGTTCTGAGAATGATCAGTCTTCTAAATGAACTGGAGATCTTTGAAGCTGAAATTGATAAGGAAACCCAGGCCGATATCATACTCCAGTCACTGCTTGAAAGTTTTAAATAGTTCTGCCTGAACTATTTTATGAATAAGCTCAGCTACGCACTGGCAGAACTTCTTAAGGAACTTCAAGCAGCCGAGAGTGTTCTTAGGAAGTCAGGTTATATGTATGTGGCTGAGAAAGATTCTTACTCTAAGCCAAAAGGTAAGAAGAAATAAAAAGTTCAGACACAAGAAAACATAAGTCTAAAAGCAGTTAAGGGACCAAAAACTAGGGTGAAGAAGCCGAGAGACAAGTGCTATCACTGTAACCAGTTTGGACATTGGAAAAAGCAATGTTCGATTTTTCTCAGTAAGCTGAACAAACAAGGTAATTTTTGTTCACTGATTGTTAAAACATGTTTAGCAGTGTTATTTACAGGTACCTGGTGTGTAGATACGGGAGCCACTAATCATATCTGCAATTCTTTGCAGGGGTTCTAAAAAAACCAGGCAGCTTAGTGATAGGAAAATCTACCTGCACATGGGCAATAATACAAGGGTGGCAGTAGTTGTAGTAAAAGATATCACTCTTAGTTTTAGTAGAGATAGGATACTACTTCTAAAATATTATCTTTATGTACCTTCGATTAGAAAAAATTTAATTTCAGTCTCGAGATTAATAAATGACAAATATTCTGTTCATTTTGGTGACTCTGTCGTTGTGAAGAAAAATAAATATTTTATTTGTTCTGGTACATTTGTGAATAATCTGTATGTTATATCTCCTATCTCTCGTACACTGCAATTAACTGAAATGAATAACACTTCTACTTTATCATATAAGAGAAAGTTTCCTACTTTAATGAACCAAACATTTCTTTAACACTTACGCTTGGGTCATATTAATCTAAAACGAATAAACAGACTGGTAGCAGATGGACCTTTGAGTTCATTGGAAGTAAAAACACTTCTAGTCTGTGAATCTTGCTTAGAGGGTAAGAAGACCAAGAGGCCTTTTTCAGCCAAAGGCTATAGAGCTAAAAAACCGTTGGAGCTGGTTCATTCTGAGGTGTGTGGTCCTATGACAATTTGGGCTAGAGGTGACTTTGAGTATTTCGTCAGTTTCATTGATAACTACTCATGGTATGGATATGTTTACCTGATACACCATAAGTCTGAATACTTTGAGAAATTCAAAGAATTCAAGGTAGAGGCGAAAAAGCGTCTAGATAAAAGTATCAAATTACTACGATCCAACCATGATGGGAAATACCTCTTTGGAGAGTTTAAGGACTACCTATCATCAGAGGGGATTACATCCCAATTGACTGCACGTGACACTCCGCAAGAGAATGGTGTAGCAGAAAGAAGTAATAAGACTCTTATAGAGATGGTAAGATCTATAATGAGTTATTCAGGTTTACCCGATTCTTTTCGGGGACTCGCTTTAGAGATGACGGCTTACGTTCTGAACTTGATACCTTCTAAGTCAGTACCTTCTACTCTCACCGCATTGTGGATCGAGCGTAAGTCTAGTCTGAAACACATTCGAATTTGGAAATGTCCAGCATATGTGCTGAAAGAGAACGCAGGTAAGTTGGAACCGAGGACGGAAGTCTGTTTCTTTGTGGGGTATCCCAAGGGAACGAAGGGTGGTCTGTTTTATAATCCTAAGGATCAAAAGGTCATTGTTAGCACTAATGCCCGATTCTTGGAGGACGATTTTATTATGGATCACAGGCCTAATAGCAAAATTATTTTGGAAGAACAAAGAAAAAATATCAGTAGAACGAAAGAGGAATCACAAGTCACTGATATTCCGTTACCTCATCGTAGTGGGAGGATTATCGTGACAAGTGCAAATCAAGAACAGGGTGCTGTTGCACAGGGTGCAAATTCTGGATAGCCTGTTACTGCTAGTACACAGACATAGGTAGTGCCTTGTCGTAGAAGGAGGATTGTTCATTAACCTGATCGGTATATGTTATTGGAAGAGTCATTTAACAAGATTCTGACAGAACTGGATATCGAGCCCTATAACTACAATGAAGCATTACAAGACAAAGATGTAGATCTTTGACAAAGGGCTATGAATTCAGAGATAGAATCTATGTATTCCAATCAAGTTTGAAAACTTGTAGAACCATCCGAAGGGATAAAACCCATTAAATGCAAGTAGATCTACAAGAAGAATAGAGGAGTAGACAGGAATGTTGAAACCTTTAAAGCTAGGCTTGTTACAAAAGTGTTCACTCAGAAATATGGGATCAACTATGAAGAAACCTTTTCACCGGTAGCCATACTTAAGTCTATTCGGATTCTCTTATCCATTACTGCACATTTCGATTACGAAATCTAGCAAATGGATGTCAAGTCAGCTTTTCTTAATGGAAGTCTTGACAAGTGTATCTATATGATATAACTAGATGGATTCATTATAAAGGGCCAGGAGCACATATTCTGCAAGCTTAAGAGATCAATTTATGGACTTAAGCAGACATCGAGGTCTAAGAACACTCGATTTGATCAAGCTATAAAATCTTATAATTTTGATTAAGGTCCGAATGAGTCTTATGTGTACAAGAAGCGTGACGAAAGTGTGATGAAAGCGTGGCGATCTTTCTAGTACTTTATGTAGACGATATCTTGCTCATCGAAAATGATGTGGGGGCATTATATACAGTTAAAGTATGGTTATCTGGGTAGTTCGATATGAAGGACTTGGGAGAAGCTAGTCACGTCCTTGGGATCAAACTTATGCGAGATCGAAAAGAAATGATGTAGGCCTTATCACAAGCAAAGTATATTGATGATATCCTAACTCGTTTTAGCATGCAGGATTCCATCGGTACGACTGTAGCACAGAGTTTTAGTAGGCCTGTCTTGGTTACGGAGAACAGATAATAGCGTCGTCTATTATTCTGACTTCTATGCTAGTACAGTTTGTATGTATTGAACGGAACATTTGGAGTAGTTAATTTTATACTGGCTATATGTATTAATTCACATCCCAAGGTTATTATGAATTTTGCTTATCCTATTAATTCTGAAATAATTATTGATTTGTGTATATTTAATATTCGTTGTTTTGATTCATTAAAGGGTGTGATCTTATATGGGTCTATATTCCCGGTGTGTTAGATAACGGTATTATTTATATAATAAATATTAATTATTGACAAAATTCACATCCCAAAAGATCGGGATTGACGATACCCCCTTAAGAAAGCATATAAGTTTTGACCGGGTCAAACCCTGCAGGTGGATTTGATTATTTAGCGGTCAAATAAGTTAAGTGGAATGGCTTAAGAAATATTAAGATGCCGATTAAATTAAATTGTCATTAATTAAATTTAATTGGCAGGTATCGGGAATCTTAACGTGAGGAGAAATGGTAAGCATTTAATAACACCACTGCTAGTTTTTCATAATTGCAGAAACCGCTGATAGGTGTCTGTGTTCCACTAGAAGTCTTACTCATAATTACTTCGCATGTCTCTGCTGCAGCCCTATATATGTGCGGGTAGGCCGAACTAGTTTTATATCATAACTTGTCTTTTAAGACTAAAGATATCTGGGTTCTTCCGGTACGAGTTCTCGATAGTCCATAGCCCACACTACATTCAAGAATCGTGTAAGGGAATACATTAGAAGATCTGACAAGAGCTTCAACTCAGAATCAAATCGTAGTTGAAGAATCGACTGGTAAAAGGGTATTTTTTTAAATTAACTTTGGTTGCACGGGTTTTAATTTTGATCGTTCGATGTTAAAAGTTTTATCTGGAGCCCATTTCGGCGTTTGCCCATCAAGTTAATTTTTTACCGAAAATCGTTTGCAAAAATAATGATCTTGGCAGTTTTGCCTCAAACAATTGGTATCAGAGTCGGTTTATTTTTTATTTATGGTTATCGGGGTGGGATAGTTTTAGAACTGTTGCTAACTTTGTTTTGCAGGCGTTCTAAATCCCAATTTTATGATCATTATTTTTTTTCATGTTTGATTGAATGTTTTGAATAAATGATGATTATTTTTTTTAACCACGAGGGCTGATCGTGGTAGATTAATTGTGAACTCTACGTAGGCATTGGATCAATGTAAAAAAAAATTGATTTCTAATTCTTGTTTTTTTTTTTATATAATCAAAATAAAATAAAAAAATTAAAGAAGAACAAAGAACACTGTTTCGGTGGTTTTTCCGAAACACAGCAGCAGTTTTCAACCAAAACAGAAGTGAAAAGCTGCCAAACGCTGCCTTAAGCAAGCGGCAATTCTAGGCTGTTTCACATAGTAATTTCCAAACAAACAGCCGGCAGTTTCCAATAGCGCCGGATTCCAAACACTGTTCAAGCATCCAACACAGTAGCGCCATCTAACGCGGCAGTGTTTTTCAAACACTGTTGCAGCGTCCAACACAGTAGCGATTTTCTTCCAAGCAAGCAAGCAATGCTGGATTCCAAACAGCCGCCGGTTTCCAAACCAATGGAAGCGCCTAACACAGCAGTGTTATTCCAAAAACTAGCAAGCAGCAAGCGATTTTCCAACGGTACTCCAACACTGGAACGACACTGTTTTCCTTACAACACAGTGGCGTAATTTAGAAACTTTTGGTGCGTGTGTGGTGGCTGGACGCGGTGCGTGTGCGGTGGCCAGCGGTGGTACGTGGTGGCTCGGGGTTGTTTTGGCTCAATTTTTTTGATACACATTGTTCGAGGAATATTATACTTGCATATCACTGCGTATCAAGGAATCCAGATGCAATCGGGATACAGAAAACTGATACAAATTGAACCATTGAAACATATCTTTTAACATGAGACTGAAACTCTTTAGAGTTTCAATTCGATCATAAAACTAGAATATATTTATTATATCTTGTATTTAATTTATTTTTTTATATATTAACTGCGTAAATGATAAATATTAGTTTTATTTATTCTGTTAATTTAATTAATTCAAAAATTCAGTTTTAATTAAAATATTTTGTACTAAAAAATAAAATAAATTTTTTTAATTAATTATTTTTAATTAAATGAAAAAACTTTAGATATTTTATTTTTGACAAAATATCACGTTTAAAGACGATTTCTTTTGGATATATTAAAAAAACGTGAGAATTAATTCTAAATTTTGAATTAATAAAAAAAGTATTTAATCAAAATAAATTATTATTTTTTAAAAAATGTGAAACGAAAAAAAAAATGCCTTTAATCACTACCTTAGCTAAAAAGTTAAAGAAAAAACTGTGCATTTATCAAATTTTATTTGTTACGCATTTAAATACCAAAAAATGATTTGATAAACCAGAATATTTAAAATCGTGTACAAGGAAAAATGTTTGATTCTTTTAGATCGTGTGATTTTTAAAATAAATAAATTTATTTTAATTAAACGAATTTTTATAACTCTAAAAAATATTTTAAAAATCTAAGTGGTAAAGGAAATTTATTCACAAATAAATCCCGCAGTCTCCATTACCAGTTTGTAGGCGATGCAATCAAACCCTGTGTATCGACAATAAGGCCTTCCTCTCCAACGGACAGATTAATTACGGTATCGTCAGTACAAACTTTCTTTAGGAATAATTCTGGATAATTGTTAGTGTGGATCACTTCTCTATCTGAAGAGTTCATTGCGAAGCGATTGATTTGGGATTAGGTGATGGTTAACACTTAGCTGTAAATTATAGTATCCTCTCCATCTGAGTCACTGCTATTATATACTGGACTAAAACTATGTCAACTATTTAATTTTACTTGGCATGGTCAGTTGTCTAGATAGTAAAATTAAAAGGAATTGGCCTATCTGGTATTGTGAATGATAATAGATGTCCTCCCATCGAGGTATCCTATTCTCAGGTTACCAAGCTGCTAGCGAATTATTTTTTTAAAATGGTAGAGGGAACCAAATTAAAATAAATTTAAAATTTTGCTCGTCATAATTAACAGAATTTTTAATTATGTGAGTCTCATGATTAAAATGGCTTTCAACCCACTCGCTTTCATTCTCAAATAAAAGAAACTTACAAGACCAAATTATGTTCATTGGAAATGGAACTTAGACATTGTATTAACTGCTGAGTATTATATGTTTGTTTTAACTGAGATATGTCCACCAGTACCTAATGAGGGGGCAACCGAAAGAGAAACCCAGGCCCATCAGAAGTGGCAGAAAGCTGATAAGATGGATCGCTGTTACATTTTGGCTTCAATGTCTAATGTTTTGCAGTATCAGCATCAATCTATACCCAGTGCCTATGACATGATTATGAACCTCAAAGATATGTTTGGGAATCAAAATCGTGCCACTAGGCAGGTGGCCATGAGATCTCTAATGAATGCAAACATGGCTGAAGGTACACCAGTAAGGGATCATGTTCTGAGAATGATCAGTCTTCTGAATGTACTGGAGATTCTTAGAGTTGAAATTGACGGAGAAACCCAGGTCGATATCATACTCTAGTTACTGCCTAAAAGTTTTAAACAGTTCTGCTTGAACTATTCTATGAATAAGCTCAAGTACACACTGGCAGAACTTCTTAAGGAACTTCAAGCAGCCGAGGGTCTACTTAGGAAGTCAGGTTTTGTGTTTGTGGCTGAGAAATGTTCTTCTTCTACGCCAAAAGGTAAGAAGAAAACAACGTTCAGATATAGGAAAACGCAAGTCTAAAAGAAGTTAAAGGACCAGGACCAAAAGCTGGTGTAAAGAAGTCGAGAGGCAAGTGCTATCACTATAACCAGTTTGAGTATTGAAAAAAGAAGTGTTTGGTTTTTTTCAATAAGCAGAACAAACAAGATAATTTCTGTTCACTGATGGTTAAAACATGTTTAGCGGTGTTATCTACTGGTACCTGATGTCTAGATACGAGAGCCACTAATCATGTCTGTAATTCTTTGTAGGGGTTCTAGGAAACCAAACAGCTCAGTGATGGAGAAATCTACCTGCACATGGGTAATAATACAAGGGTGGCAGTAGTTGTAGTAGGAGATGTCACTCTCAATTTTAGTAGAGATAGGATACTACTTTTAAAATATTATCTTTATGTACCTTCGATTAGAAGAAATTTGATTTCAGTCTTGAGTTTAATAAATGACAAATATTCTGTTCATTTTGGTGACTCTGTCGTTGTGAAAAAAAATAAATATTTTATTTGTTCTGGTACATTGGTGGATAATCTGTATGTTGTATCTCCTATCTCTCCTCACTGCAACTAATTGAAATGAATAACACATCTACTTTAGCATATAAAAGAAAGTTTCCTTCTTTAATGAACTAAACATTTCTTTGGCACTTACGCTTAGGTCATATTAATCTAAAAATGATAAACAAACTGGTAGCAGATAGACCTTTGCGCTCATTAGAAGTAGAGATACTTCCAGTCTGCGAGTCTTGCTTAGAGGGTAAGATGACCAAGAGGCCATTTTTGGCCAAAGGCTATAAAGCTAAAGAACCGTTGGAGCTGGTTTATTCTGATGTGTGTGGTCCTATGACAATTCGGGCTAGAAGTGGCTTTGAGTATTTTGTCAGTTTCATTGATTACTACACATGGTATAGATATATTTACCTGATGCACCGTAAGTCTGAATGTTTTGAAAAATTCAAAGAATTTAAGACAGAGGCGAAAAAGCTTCTAGATAAAAGTATCAAATCACTACGATCCGATCGTGGTGAAAAATACCTCTTTGAAGAGTTTAAGAACTACCTATCATCAGAGGGGATTACATCTCAATTGACTGCACCTGGCACTCCGCAGCAAAATGGTGTAGCAGAAAGAAGTAATAGGACTCTTATGGAGGTGGTAAGATCCATGATAAGTTATTCAAGTTTACCCGATTCGTTTTGGGGACTTGCTTTAGAGATAGCGGCTTACAATCTAAACTTTGTATTTTCTAAGTCAGTACCTTCTATTCCCACAATATTATGGACAGGGCGTACGCCTAGTTTGAAACACATTCGAATTTGGGGGTGTCCAGCACATGTGCTGAAAGAGAACGCGGGTGAGTTAGAACCGAGGACAGAAGTCTGTTTCTTTGTGGGGTATCCCAAGGAAACAAATGGTGGTCTATTTTATAATCCTACGGATCAGAATGTCATTGTTTGCACCAATGCCCGATTCTTGGAGGAGGATTATATTATCGATCAAAGGCCCAACAGCAAAAATTGTTCTGAAAGAACTAAGAGGGAACATTAGTATAACGGAAAAGGAATCACAAGTCACTATTATTCCATTACCTCGTCATAGTGGGAGGATTATCGGGACAGCTGCAAATCAAGAACAGGGTGCTGTTGTACAGGGTTCAGATTCTGCACAGCCTGTTACTTCTAGTACACAGACACAGGTAGTGCCTCGTCATAGTGGGAGGATTGTTCATCAACCTGATTGGTATATGTTCTTAGGAGAGTCATTTACTAAGATTCTGGTAGAACTGGATACCGAGCCCTATAACTACAATAAAGCACTACAAGACAAAGATGCAGATCTTTGGCAAAGGGCTATGAATTCAGAGATAGAATCTATATATTCCAATCAGGTCTGAGAACTTATAGAACCACCCGAATGGATAAAACCCATTGGATGCAAGTAGATCTATAAGAAGAAGAGAGGAGTAGACGGGAAGGTTGAAACCTTTAAAGCCAGGCTGGTTGCTAAAGTGTTCACTCAGAAAAAAGGGATCGACTATGATGAAACATTTTTTGCCGGTAGCCATGCTTAAGTCTATCCGGATTCTCTTATCCATTGCCGCACATTTCAATTACAAAATCTGGCAAATGGATGTCAAGACAGGTTTTCTTAATGGAAGTCTTGACGAGTGTATCTATATGATATAACCAGACGGATTCATTGCAAAGGGCTAGGAGCACATGTTCTGCAAGCTTAGGAGATCCATTTATGGACTTAAGCAGGTATCGAGGTCTTGGAACACTCGATTTGATCAAGCTATAAAATCTTATTATTTTGATCAAAGTTCGGATGAGTCTTGTGTGTACAAAAAGCGTGACGGAAGCATAGTGATCTTCCCAGTACTTTATGTAGACGATATCTTGCTTATCGAAAACGATGTGGGGGCATTATCTACGGTTAAAGTATGGTTATCCAGGCAGTTCGATATGAAGGACTTGAGAGAAGCCAGTCACATCCTTGGGATCAAGCTTATGTGAGATCGAAAACAAAGAATGTTGGGCTTATCACAAGTAAAGTATATTGATGATATCCTAACTCGTTTTAGCATGCAGGATTCCAAGAAATGGTTTCTTCCTTTCAGGCATAAAATCACTATATCCAAGGATCAGTGTCCTAAGACACCTGTTGAGATAGAGAAAATGAAGGTGGTTCCTTATGCTTCAGCAGTAGGAAGCCACATGTATGTTATGCTTTGCACTAGACCCGACATCTGCTTTGTCGTTGGCATGGTTAGCAGATATCAGTCTAACCCAAGGCAGGAGCATTGGACTGCGGTAAAGAATATAATCAAGTACCTGAAAAGTACTAAGAATTATATGTTGGTTTACCAGGCAGACAGTCTAGTACCTTTGGGGTACACAGACTCAGATTTTCAGTCTGACAGGAATTCTCGTAAGTCTACCTCAGGAAATGTGTTTATCTTAGGAGGTGGAGCTGTAAGCTGGAGGAGTATCAAGCAGTCCTGCATTGCTGATTCCACCATGGAGGCCAAGTATGTGGCAGCTTCTGAAGCAGCCAAAGAGACAGTTTGGCTCAGGAACTTCTTGTTGGATCTAGAAGTGGTACCTTCAGTTCAATCGGCTATTACACTTTACTGTGACAATAGCAGAGTGGTTGCAAACTCAAAGAAGCTAAGGGTCCATAAGAAAGGTAATCACATTGAGCGTAAGTATTACCTGATACGAAAAATTGTATACAGAGGTGATGTTACTGTGATCAATATTACATCAGAAGACAACCTTACAGATCCTTTTCCAAAGAGCTTACCGGTTAAGACTTTTGATAGTCATGTAGAGGGCATGGGAGTCAGATGTATGACAGCATGATTTTGAGTATAAGTGGAAAATTGTTAGGATTGGTATATTGAAAACCATGTTTTTAGCATTTAATTTTATTTTAATAAAATTAATTTTCTATTTTATAAAAATCTTTACGAGCAATATATGTGTATCATTTCTTCAATGTTATGCATGGATGCCCGATATTCTGTATAGTATTTAATCTGGTGTGTAGAGTACATCTTGCACATAGAAGATCAGGTTTTAGGTTCTTGCAGAATATAAGTTTTATGTTCACAATTTAGATGGAAATGGGCATACAATCGGTACGATTGTAGCACAGAGTTTTAGTAGGCCTGTCTTAGTTACGGGGAGCAGAAAATAGCGTCGTCTATTATTTTGACTCTCTGTGCTAGTACACTTTGTGTGTATTGAATGGGACATTTGGGGTAGTTAATTTTATACTGACTATATAAATTAATTCACAGCCAAAGGTTATTATGAATAGTGCTTATCCTCTTAATCCTGAAATAATTGTTGATTTGTGTATATTTAATATTCGTTGTTTTGATTCATTAAAGGGTGCGATCTTATATGGGTCTTTAATCCCGGTGAGTTGGATAGCGGTATTATTTATATGATAAATATTAATTATTGACGAAATTCACTTCCCGAAAAATCAGGATTGACGATACCCCCTTAAGGAAGCATATAAGTTTTGACCGGGCCAAACCCTTCAGGTGAATTTGATTATCCGGCGGTCAAATAAGTTAAGCGGAAGGGCTTAAGGAATATCAAGATGCCAATTAAATTAAATTGTC
>JAULJZ010215841.1:0-18217 GCA_032270985.1 Heliamphora pulchella | reverse complement strand
AGTACGCAACTCCTCTGTCGATACCATCTCTGGTGCAAATCGCGACAGATTCACGAACTTGGCCTCATACTGGACCATAGACAGATTCCCCTGAACAAGGGAGAGGAACTCTTCTCGGTAAGTATCTCTCGAAGATCATGGGAAATACTTCTCCAAGAAGACTCTCGTGAAAGCAGCCCACGTCTCATCCACAGTGGTCTAGGCAAACTTCCACCACTCTCTAGCATCTTTCCATAATTGGAACACCGCCAACTTTACCCGCAAAGCATCCTCCTCGATATCCAGAGTATCAAAGATCAACGTGGTCACTTCCAATCACTCAGTAGCAACTTTGGGGTCCAGCTTTCCAGCAAAGGTTGGAGGATCCAACCGCCAAAACTCTCTCATAGCCACAGAAGCCCTTAGCTCAGGAACTCGTACACTAGCCCTGGTCGCTTCTGCCACAACTCGCATAGTGGCAAGCATCTCCTGGACAACATTAGCACCACCCACTCGTTCCTGTGGGGTATGAACGTCTCCCTCCTCTGGAACCTGAACATAAGCACGACCTCGGCCAAGGCCTCGACCACGACCCCGACCACGACCCCGTCCCCACGCTCCCCGCGTAGACATAATTCTATATAAAGCAATATAAACAGGATAAGCTTTCCTACATCATGTTACTACGTAATAGAAACACACAATCATGCTATCACATAACCACATAAGATCATGTTAACACGTCTCACATACCGAGGAGAACTAACAAGACAGACTCATCCATTTGGATAACCTATTCAGATTCCCTGCTAGAAAACACGTCGGCCAAACGTGTTTCTAACTTGGCTTCCAAATCTGTTATTCCAAACGCCCTAAGGCAAAACTTATCAATCTTGAGATTCCACCTCCATACCCACATATACACATTTATCATGCTCAGAAAGCTATTAACATATTATAAACCAACGTTTAAACACATGCAAGCAAGCATACACAATCAACCTCACCAGGTGATAAACCCATTTTTCAATGGCTCTTAGGTATTCGAACTCAGAATTCTGATACCAAGTTGTCACGCCCCACAATCCAGGGACACGTGAAAATCCTCCAAACACAAATTTTATGAAAATATATAGGTTTTCATACATTTAAATCCGCTTGTTGAAACCAAAGGAAAACCCAACAAAAGATATCTCTTGTAAATAGAGGACATACAATTCCAACATGCATACGGAATATTGCCTTATGGCGTACAAAACTTGCCTTCAGTAACAGGCAAACTAAAAAGAAAAACTACTACAATCTTCCACCAACCGTCAGCACGGGCATCACTAGATCTACACAAGACCATCATCTACATCATCACCTAAAGAAGGTTTTATACAGAAAATTCCACCCATGAGCCGAAGCCCAATAGAAATAGATAATAAAGCTGTAAAGCAGAAAATATGCAATCATATACAATGGGAGCGAACTCAACCACAAAACTCAAAAGGTTTTATGTCATAAAATTCCAAGTTTCCCCCAAACCTCCAAAACAGTTTTCCCTTCACAACTAAGCATTTATACAATGCAAAACACATTTTTACAATTGAAGGAAAACAGTAACCAAAGCGTCGTTCCTCACGGAATGTACCATCATGAAAAAGAAAAAGAAGAAAGAGATCCTATGTACCGACTTTGTCAAGCAAACAAAGGTAGCAACTATAGATTCTTGCCCATTACCCTAGTCCTGAACCACTTAAGGCCTGCTAGGTAATGACAAGTTCTATACGGAGCACCACGACGTAAAAGCTAACTTTACGGGCCCGACAACCCGAGGGAAAAGAGCACCCAAACCGACCTTCTTTACGGGAACTCCCCGAAGGATAACAAAGGCACCTACACTGCGCACGTTTCTGGACTTTCACCGATGACAACTCGTGCTAAATACCCGTCATCCCGATACATCTAGATAATCTTCTAAAAACCAAACCGTAGCTCAACTTCGAAAAATATTTCCATAAAATACGTTATACATGTATTTTGATCCATCCATCAACATAGCGATCAACAAAATATTTTCAAAATATTTTTTCCCGTTTTGCACAAAACGTTTCAAAACCTAAGACTCGACCCCGAAAGTGAGTTGCAAACCTCCAAAACACCAAGTGTTGAGATTTTTGTCAAAAACTATCATTTTCCACCGTTTTCAAGAAAACCATTTGAAAACCACACTACCACATGTCGTACAGTACTATAAGCCAAGAAAAGCGAACATGCTTTTTATCAGAAAAACAAGGCTTAAATAGGAAATATGACATTTGATGCATTTCTAAGCCAGTGAAAACACATATAATTACATGTAACACCCTCATAAAAGTAGTAGGTCTAGAATCTTACCTCGTTAGGTCAAAACCCGTCGTCTCAAAAATCGAACCTCGTCGGAATGAGAATCTAACCGGATGAGTGCGAAGCTAACAGCGTAGATACCAAGGATCCATAAGCTGATCGTCAGAAACTAGGCTCGGGTGGGTCAAATATGTAGAGAGATGGCAGAGGAAATGAAGAAAGAAGCTTTTCTCCAAACATTCCAGCCCCTGGAATACATATAGGCTCAGAAAAAAGGCAGTTTAGTCGACTGAAGAGGTCACTTTAGTCGACTAAAGCTCCTCGAAAAACGTGAACCGCCTCAGTTCTGTCGACCGAACCCCCTGGTCCAGTCAACCGAACTCAAGAAAGGCAGTTCAGTCAACCGAACTCAATCGCCCAGTCGACCGAACCCTAGAGTCTCAGCCTACTATTTTTGGTCTTGGGATTTCTTGTCTAAGTCCAACTAAACAAGCCTAAACAAGGTCCGAGAAAGCATAAAACACAACTATACATGTTGTTCTACAACTCCAAAGCATAAACCATGCATCGATGATATGTAACATGAAGAAAAACACGTCAACATGTATAAATAATTCAAAATAACAAGGTTCGGGGTCTCATAGGGAAGTTTGGTATTGTTTTCTTCTTGCATTCTCTTCTCCCCTTCACTTCTTCTCTTCTTCTCTCTTTACCCCTTTTGTAAACATCAAAAAGAAACTACAGATCATCTATGAATCGCTTGAACTTTTTCTTCTCTTCGGCTCTCTATTTCCTTGCAGAGGCTCGTTTCTTGGAAGCTTGAGCTCGTTCATCTTTGGCTTCAGTTGCTGCCATGGCTTCATATCTTGCTGCCAATGCAAGATCTGCTTCGCGCTTTAGTAGAGCAGCTTTCTCTTCCTTTGTCTCCTTGGGCTTGAACTGAGTAGCTCAAGCTTGTTTGAGCCATTAGAGGTGTTCTTTAACCTTTTTTGCATTTTCTTGAAAAGCCATCACCACGCCTTCATCATATTCTTTTCTAATTTGCCCAAAAATGGAATTATTCGCATTAACAATGGAGACAATGCTGTCATCCATTGTACGACACAATGATCTTCCGGCATCAGTGGTTCATTCAAGTTCTTTCCGTAAGGTGCGGTTAGATTTGTCAAGACTTTTAACTTTATCAGAGAGGTCAGATATGCTATATTAAGATCAAAGAAGTCTTGGTCCACTTTGGCTTGAAAGGAAGACACGGAAGAGGATAAAGCTTGAATCAAGGAAACTACTTTTGATAGATCAACAAAGATTGGAGCAGAGGAAGAGGTAGATGGAGCATGACCACATCCAGGAGTGGGAGGAGCATGAGAAGGACTAGGAGTACTAGAAGGGCCAGGGAAGTCAGATCGAACTAGAGGGGTATGGGAGTTAAGATCAACATAAATATGAGATATATCGCGAGGCAGAGGAGGAGGAGTTCTAGTGGAGGAGGTGGTACCACGTCGGGATGTAGTCCAAACTCCATTACCATTTGCAATTTGCATATGTTTAAGGGTGGAACTACCAAACAGATCGTGTTTTAAAAGGGGCACCATTTTTTCGGTGGATAGGTTTACGCCAAAGTAGCGAAACACGCGGGTCAAGTACATGCCGTGAGGGAGAGAGGAGTAAGACTTGTTGTGAGAGTGCAACATATGAGAAATGAATAGGAAGCCTAGGTCAAGGCTCTTCTCTTTAAGAATACACCACATGATAAAAATGTGCATGTATGCAACATCTCTAAATTTTCCCATTTGTCGTTGAAAAATGTAATTCACCATATGATGCAATAAGCGCATATTTGGCTTGAGGGTTAGCCTCAAGGGGCTTGGAAGGGTCTGTCTCATCAACTTCAAAAATATTTTTTACAGCCTCAGAAAAAGTAAAACCTTCAAGATCAATCGGTTTTTTGTTACAGGGGATATAAAGTTCGCCTTCTGGAATGCCAAGAATTTCATTTAGGGTAGATGGGGTCAAATGAATGTCTATACCGTTTACCCATGTGGTAATGGTGGTGGATGGAATCAGTGAAATGTGAAAGTGAGCATAAAAAGATTTCACAAGTGTGGGATAATGGTGCTCGGCGAAGTTGTAATAGTCTTTCCCACCCAAGACATGAAAAGAGATCCTTGAATCTCATTTCAATGGAGTCGAAAAAGGAGAAATCTATACTACGGCCGGGAACGAATTTTCAATTTACAAAAGATGCAAAATATAGTTAACTAATTTTGGGGGTTTTGAAATTGATTACCTTGGCCATTGCAACCGATGCCTGTTTCGTTTCCGTCACTGCCGTGGAGGTCGTTTTCTTCTTCTTTGACGTTCTAGGGCTTGAAGAGCTTCCTTCGCGGATCCATTTTTCCCCTTTTCCCATAGTTCTTGGTGGCATTGTGATAGATTTGGGTTGGATTTGAGGATCGAAGGAAGAAGGAGATGAGGAGTCAACACGATTTTCAGAAGAAAAAATCGCGGGAGATGAACAGCTTTATAGAGAGAGGGGAAATTATACGACCTTTGGGGGACCAATGCCTCTATAAATAGGCATAAAGATTTGTATTGACACATATGACATTTGTGTCGACACTTTTCTTTGCAAAACTGTGGGTATACGAAACAGGAAATGGTGTTGACGCTGTTTCAGATGGTGTCGACACATTCGGCTATTTGGGCCGACACGATTAAGCTTTGTGTCGACACAAATTTACCGAGAGTCAGGGAACAAAAATGGATTGACACTATATAGAAAGGGGTTGACACTTTTCTCGCAGTGCCACTTCTATACAGTTTTGGGTCAACACTGCACACAATTGTGTCAACACTTTTTCAAGTGGTGTTGACACATTTTCACACATCAATGAAGAATGTAAAAAGCTTTGAAATGCATTAAAAAAATATGGTTAGTATGGCATATTAATCATGAATTAGGAGCACATAACATAGCAAGTTCTCTTCTAATATAGCATAATCTTTCTTCATTTAAGGATTTTGTGAAAATGTCTACTAACTTGTAATCTGTGCCTATAAATTCAAGTTCGATATTACTTTTTTGCACATGATCTTTTGTAAAATGATGTCTAATCTCTATATGCTTTGTTTTTGAGTGTTCTATAAGATTCTTCGGTATATTAATTGCACTTGTGTTATCACATTTTATAGGGATATAATCTAAACAAAATCCATAGTCCTCTAATTGTTATTTCATTCAAAGAACTTGTGCACAACAACTTTTAGCTGCAATGTACTCGACCTCGGCTATAGACAAGGCCACTGAGTTCTGTTTCTTGCTAAACCAAGAGATTAGTGAGTGTCTTAGGAATTGAAAGCTTCCACTTGTGCTTTTCCTATCTACTTTGTATCCGGCAAAATCTCTATCTGAATAGCCAAATAACTCAAAGGCTATTCCTCTATGATAGAATAATCTTAGGTTTTGTGTACCTAAAAGGTATCTAAAGATGCATTTAACAACGGTCACATGTGATTTTTTTGAATTTGATTGAAATCTAGCACACATACAAACACTAAACATAATATCCAATCTACTAGAAGTAAGGTAAAGTAGAGATCCGATCATACCTCTATAACATTTTTCATCCATTGCTTTGCCATCTTAATCCTTGTCAAGCTTCGTTGTAGGACAGACTGGAGTTCCCATGGGTTTTGCCTTTAGCATGTCGAACCTCTTCAAAATGTCCCGTGTATACTTAGCTTAATTGATGTAGATTCCTTCTTAAAGTTTGTTTAATTTGGAGTCTAAGAAAATAGTTGAGCTCAACTATCATAAGCATGACATGGTATTAAATCGAAATAAATATAGTCTCAAAATCCTCTAAATTCTAATCATACCAAAAATTCATTATGAACTTGAATTGCGTATTGCCAAATATTCTGAATTATACTAAACATGATTTCAAATCAAAATTTCTTTAACTTTAACCAAATGTGAATTACATGTTAATTGTCAATAAAATCTAAAAGCAACAAAAGATACTACTTACAATAAAAAATAATCTATTGAAACAGTGAATATCACATAAAGAAAATAGTAATTATTTCCCAAATATAAAATACAGATGCAATATTGACAATTACAACCGAATGAATGTAAGTGCACCAAATGCGACAACTATGACATTGTAAACAACAATTGCCAGACATGTTGCACTATTTTGATGAATTCAAGGTCCTAAGTGTGATTGTGCTATATACAAAGTAAAAACTAAAACCTGTTTTACAACAAACATAAATTTAGCTAAACTTAACAAAGCTAAACATGCTTATCATAACTAACTAAATACTCATGATCTAATCAAACAAAATGGGAAAATTGAATCAACTACCTAAGTGACATGAATCAGCCAGGAGAAATAAGGGATCGAAACTAACACAGTCACTCCAAGAGAGAGGAAATGAAGAAAGAAAGACTGGAAATCTAAACAAAATACCTGAGTCACCACAGTCCGGGTGAATCCTCAAGTCAGGGAGTAGTGATCAATGGTCTAATCCTTGGGAAATGCTCCAACTCTAGCGAGTAGGTGAGTTCCCATGGGTTTTGCCTTTAGCATGTCGAACCTCTTCAAAATATCCCCTGTATACTTAGCTTAATTGATGTAGATTCCTTCTTAAGTTTGTTTAATTTGGACTTCAAGAAAATAGTTGAGCTCACCCATCATGCTCATCTCGAATTCTCCCTGCATACACTTAGCAAATTCTCTGTAAAGAAATTCGTTACTTGCACCAAAAATAATATCATCTACATAAATTTGTACAACTAGCATGTCATTTTCTTGAGACTTGATAAAAAGAGTGGTGTCTATTTTTTCTCTTGAAAACTCATTTTCAATCAAGAATTTTCTTAGCCTTTCATACCATACTCTAGGTGCTTACTTTAAACCATAAAGAGCGTTGGTAAGTTTGTAAAAATGGTTTGGAAAATCTAGATTTTCAAAACTAGGAGGTTGTTTCACAAAAACTTCCTCTAAGATAAAATCATTTAAAAGGCACTTTTGACATTCATTTGATAGAGTTTGAAGTTTTGAAAGCATGCAAAAATAAGCAACATCCTAATGGCTTAAAGCCAAGCCAAATGAGCAAAAGTCTCATCAAAATCGATGCCTTCTTCTTAATTGTAACCTTGGGCTACCAATCGAGCTTTGTTCCTAAGAACTACTCTGTTCTCATCCATTTTATTTCTAAAAACTCATTTTTTACCGATGATGGAGTGTTCCTTAGGTCTTGAGACTAAAGTCTAAACCCTGTTTCTTTCAAATTGATTAAGTTCTTCTTGCATAGCCAAGGTCCAAAACTCATCATTTTTGGCTTCCTCAAAATGTTTGGTTTAGTCTGGGAAAGAAATGCTAAATTATCACAAATATTATGTAGAGAGGATCGAATTTTGATACCTTGTGATAGATCACCTATGATAAGATCTTTTGGGTGACCATGAGCATACCTCCACTCTTTAGGTAAATCTAAATTTTCTAGATTTGAAGATTCAGCAACCTGTGGACTGCATTTTGTTAAGAATTTGAAGCTTCCTCTTGATTTGGCTCTTCCTTTTCTTTGATGAAGATATCTTCAACACCTTTCTCTATGTCTAACAAGTTATCTTCACAAAAGTCATTTGAAGAACTAAGGTTAGTTTCATCAAAAACAGCATGTATAGACTCTTCAACAACTAGGGTCATTTTGTTGAAAACTTTATATGCTTTGGTAGATATAGAATATCCTAAGAAAATATTTTCATCAGATTTTGCGTCGAACTTACCCAAAAGTTCTTTGTTGTTGTTAAAAAAAAACATTTGCACCCAAGGGCGCCAAAATAACTAATGTTAGGTTTTTTTCCATTCCATAGCTTATATAGAGTTTTCTTAAGAGATGCTCTTATCATAACTCTGTTTATGATAAAACAAGCGGTATTGACCGGCTCGGCCTAAAAGTATCTTGGTAGGTTGTTTTCACAGAGCGTGGTTCTAGCAATTTCTTCTAATGTCCTATTCTTTCTATCAACAACTCAATTTTGTTGAGGGGTTCTAGGAGCAAAGAAGTTATGGTTAATACCATTTTCATCACAAAACTTTTCAAAATCTTTGTTTTCAAATTCTCTACTATGATCACATTGGATACTTGTAATTTGAAAACCTTTTTCATTTTGATCTCTCCGAGACAATTTTGTAAAAGAGGCAAAGGCTTCATCCTTGTGAGCAAAGAATAGCACCCAAGTGTATCTAGAGAAGTCATCAACAATAACAATTGCATATCTTTTACCTCTAAGGCTTAAAGTTCTTGTTCGACCAAATAAGTCCATGTGCAATAGTTGTAGGGGCTTAAAAGTTGAAATATCATTTTTAGAATGAAAAAAACTTCTAACTTGTTTGCCTTGTTGACATGCATCACACACTTTGTCTTTTTCAAATTTGATTTGGGGTAAATCAATCACCAATTCTTTTTTCAAAAGTTTAGAAATCAAGTTCATGTGTGCATGTCCAAGCCTTCTATGCCACAACCAACTATTATCACTCAAGGCGGCTAAGCACTTGGTGTCATTCTTAGAAAGATCATTTAGAGTAAATGTATAAACATTTTCATGCCTATGACCTTCAAAAATAACTTTGTTATTGGTTGAATCTTTAATAACACACTTAGCATGATCAAACACAACCTTGTGGCCTTTGTCACAAAGCTGGCTTATACTAAGAAGGTTATGTTTCAAACCATCAACAAGCAAAATATTTTCAATACAAGGAGAAGAAATTTTATCGATACATCTAATTTCTATGGTTTTTCCTTTGCTATTGTCTCCAAAAGTCACAAATCCACCATCTTTTGGTTTGACAGATGCAAACATCGATTGGTCGCCTATCATGTGTCTCGAACAAGCACTATCGAGATACCACATCCCCTCCTTGAATGAGGATTTGAGACATACTTGCAAGGAGAATTAAGTTTTGATTTTTTGGTACCTAAATTTTCTTGGGTCCTTTGATGTTAGGACCTTGATGATGTGTTCCTTTCGAAACCAAGCCTTCTCGACAGAATTATTTGAAAGGTTTTTGTGTGGACAGTGTGTGACAATGTGTCCATGCTCATGCCAATAAAAACAAGTGGCATTTGTATGATTAAAGGATGCATTAACAAAAATATTGCTTAAGAATTTTTATTTTTTCTTGGGTTTATACCCGATCCCAACTTTGTTAAAGACATATTTTTGCATGCCAAGAAGTTTATTTAAGTTGTTCTTTCCTTGAGTGAACTTGTAAACGGTTTTCGTAAGGTCCTTAACCTTTTCACTCAAAACTTTGTTTTCATCTTTCAAAATAGAAACTTGTTTTGATAAAATAGATTTTGCACTTTTCAAAGTTTCAATTTCAGTTGAGGAGGAAAGAACTAACTTTTTCAAAATAGAATTCTTTACACCTGTTTTTTCTCAATTCATCATGTAAATCTTCAAATGCACTTTGTAATTCATCTAAGGAGAAAGGGTCAGTGATTACCTCATCTTCTTCTCTAGCTATGAGGCATAGATTTGCTACTTCGTTTTCTTCATTTTCATCCTCAGAACTGCTGTGATCACTCTAGCCCCATGCAACTATCATGGTTTTCTTGAAGCCCTTTTTGAATTTCTTTTTGAGCTGAGGACATTCAGCTTTGATGTGTCTAGGCTTTTTACACTCATAGTAGATGATTTCTTCTTTCTTGAAGCCGTTCTTGAATTTGCTAAAGTCGTCTTTGAATTTGGTAGGTTTGCCTCGGTGTCCTTCCTTCTTGAAGAACTTTCTTCCTCCTTGTTTATTATTTTTAAGAAACCTTTTGAATTTCTTTGTGATGAGGGCCATGTATTCATTCTCATCACTTGAGGAGTCTTCCTTGGATTCTTCGTTATGAGTTGAGGACATGAAGGAGATGCCTTTCTTCTTTTTGTTGTCATCCTCATTGTCCATCTTTATGTTCATCTCATGGGTCATGAGAGAACCAAGGAGTTCTTCTAGACTAAGCATGTTGAGGTCTTTGGCTTCTTGAATAGCTGTGACCTTAGCTTCCTAACTCTTAGGCATGTACTTGAGAATTTTTCTCACAATTTTTACATTTTTATAAATCTTGTCAAGAGATTTTAGTCCATTAATAATGTCAGTGAAGTAAGTAAACATATCAAAAATGGTTTCATCATCCTTCATTTTGAATAATTCATAGTTATGCACTAGCAGACTTATTTTGGACTCTTTCACTTGATTTATACTCTCATGGGTAACTTCGAGTCTATCTCATATTTATTTTGCGGTGTCACATGTTGAGATCCTATTGAACTCATTTGGGTCAAGTGAGTAATATAGGAGATTCATAACTTTAACGTTCTTTTGAATTTCCTTAATATTATTTTCAGTCCATTCAGCCTCAGGTATAGGGACGAAATCCCCTTCAACGATTTTGGTAGGTATTTTGGGTCCATCAATAATAACCCGCCAAAGGTTATGGCTTGAATGTTGATTCTCATTTGAGCCTTCCAATAATTGTAATTTGTTCCATTGAATAAGGGAGGTCTATTGGTCGACTGACCTTCAGATTGGATAGGTCCGATACTAGTGGTTGCCATAAAAGCTCTTAGATGGTTAAGTAAAAAACAAGAGGCCAAGTTCTGATACCAATTGTTAGTTAAGGCAACCCAAGAGGAGGGTGAACTGGGTCTTAAAAAATTAAAACAATATTTAAAATCTTTTTGAAAACCTTTTAATATTGCAAACGAACATAGCAAAACAAGCAAGGACTAAGGCAATGCAAATACTAAAAAGGTTAGGGATTGAGAGATAGAACCAGACACCAAAGATATTATAGTGGTTCGGCTTCTTCCAAGCCTACGTCCACTCCTCAAGTTTTTTCTTGAGTATTTTCACGATATAGAATACTTCATGGGTGCATTCCAAGCCTTTACAACTTCATGATTTCACTTGAGCTAATGAATGTTTATGGGCACATTCAAAAGCCTATCATAGTTTGAAGAAGATCCTATAAAAACAATCTCCTATTTTCTTCTAATCTCTCTTGAACTCTTCTTTAATAAGATTCACTCACTCACTCAAAGGATAAAGGGTGACTCACCCTTGAATACAATAAATGAAGAGTATTAATGAGAAACACTCACTCTTTTTACAGAAATTGATTTACAATAAATGAGAAGGTAAAAAAAGATGAGGAACAAGAATTGAAGCTTCAGCAATAAATGAGAGCTTGAGGATTCAGAATTTGATTCAAACAATAGAACAGTGATTGTAAGTCTCCAGAGAGATTAAATGTTGAGAAGTTATTCCTTATATAAGCTCTTGTGCATTCCTGACCGTTGGAGAAAGGTGAGAGATCCAACCGTTGAAATTTGTCATGAATTTGAATTTACATAGCAGGTGTCGACACAAAAGGCTTTGGTGTTGACACAAAATGTCTACGGCAGGGATCTTCAAGTGATTGGGTCGACACAATTCTTTTGAGGTGTCGACGCGAATTCTATAATCATTCTCACCAACACAACGGTGTCGACACTTTTGTATTTGATGTCGACTCATTTGAACTTCAGCATTTGGGATAAGACCATTACCATTTGTGTCGACTCATTTTACCTTTGGAGTCGACACTAAATTCTGCAGGAAGTCTCGGGATATTTGTGTCGACTCATTTGGACTTTGGTATCGACACCAAATTTTTTCCGGTAGGCTCAGGGCTTTTGTGTCGACGCATCTTCAATTTTGTGTCGACACCCAAAATCTGCAGGTGGCCTCCGTTCTTTTGTGTCGACACATTTGTCAATTGTGTCGACTCAAGGTTCCGGATACCAGAAGTGAGGAACCACTTTTGTGTCTTGTGTCGACTCATTTTGAGTCCAGAGAGCTTCGGCACTTTTGTGTTGACACAAAACTTATTTATGTCGACACTAAATTTTGATACCTGAGAGCAACTTCATAAAACTGTTAAGGTGTCAAACCATTTGTTCAAAGGTGTTGACACACTTGATGTGCTTCAAGTATTCTTTGTCTTAGAAGTGCTTGACTTAATTTTCGATTGGGTTTAACATAAAATATTCTCTTTCAAGAATACTTAAATGTTTTAATCATTTTAAGAAATGAGTCATTTCTTTTGACTAAAGGTGTCAACTCAAATGTTCAAAATGTGTTAACACTTTCATTTTGGAAAAAATAAAATATTATTCTTTTAAAACTATTTATTCTTAGAAAATGAATTATGAAAATCATTAAAATCAAAATAAAAAGCTCTTGGAATAACATATACATATCTATATCGACTCTCACAAGCCCCAATAATAGTTCTACAATAATACGGTGATACACACCCAACACAAGAATTTTCTCGGACTTTCACCAAAAGTACACAGCCCCATCTACTACACAGTTAACCGGAGTTAACCTATGCAACACATGCCACCTTCAGATACCGCACACATGCATCCTGCACAACGCACTACGTGTAACACACATAGCACATGCCTCTTTAGGACCTCTTTTCCATCCTTCAGATACTTGCACACAAGTGCATAGTTAGGACCACTTTCCCGTCCCTCCGATTCCCAAGCACACACGCATGCATTGTTAACCAGAGTTAACATATATCAACCCCTTTTCCGTCCATCGTTAACCAGAGCTAAGATTTATTGAACCACTTTTTCGTCCACGGTAAACCAGAGTTTAACCTTTATCGAACCACTTTTGCGTCCACGGACCACTTTTTTGTCCACAGGACGTCGGACCACATTTCCGTCCATATCGCTCTATACACACACATGTAAATAAAACTAGAGTTTTACGTACACAACGACCACATATTCGTCCCATAACATGCATGAATAAAACTAGAGTTTTAAATGCACAAAACCACGTAAAGCACTAGGTTTCACATAACGACGCCACATGTCCCGCCACGACAACCCGACAACCACTCACCTGGACAACCCATCCTCTCACATGGACAACCAACAACGCAGAAAACCAAAACCTAACCCAAAGGCCAACACCAAACCTCCCACAACACGGTTTTACAAACGTTTTCAGAAACCCTGGCTTTGTTCCAAAACCCCCTTTTTAGAAAAGAACGTCGGACCCAACACGTCTCACACCCAACGATGCACCAATGAACCACGCACACTACCATGCACCAACTCCCCGCATCTAACCATGCACGTCAACCCCGAGGATGACAATAAAACCCGAGCAACTTCTGAGGCCACCACACGACCCCCAAGGACACAATACGACCAACCTCAACAAGAAATGACCCACATCCCTCTTCATGGATTCAGTCGACAGAACCTCATAATTCCATCAATCGAAAAGCCACAATAAGAGAGCCGGTCGATTGAACCCCATAATTCAATCAACTAAAAAGCCACAACACAACCACCAAAACAACAAAACGCCCCATACAGGACATCAGTCGACAGGACCCCCACCCAATCGACCCAAAAGAGCTACTGAAGTTTCGCAAAATTCCCCCAAAACATAAGTCAGTCGACTGAACCCGACAACAGATAATCCAGTCGACTAAACCACCCAGCTCAGTCCACTGACCTCCGACGGAAACCGAATCTAAGCTATGGGAACCTCCATCTCAACCCCAAATCGAAGCCTCCAAACTAACTTTCAACACCCTTAGACATACCCAAGACCTCAACTACCACAAAATCTCGAAAGGAACACTAAAAACCAGATTCCATCCAATCAAAATCAACCAAAAACAATTTTAAACCAAAACCTAACTTTTGGAAACAAAAATCGATTTTTCATGCATTTTTAACGGGTGAAAACAGATACGATTACACGTAGAACCCTTATAAGACATGAGAGTCTAGGATCTTATCTCATTGAGTTAAAAACTTGACGCCTCAAACCACGTGCAAAAACAAACTTCGTGAGAACGAAGTTTTTTCCGGATGAAAGCGTAGCCTACCACAAGAATACTAGGGATTTACTGTCTGATCATCGAAAATCGAGCCCCAAGCCCTTGAGAAGTTAGAGTGAAGGCAGAGCTTCTAGGGTTTTCAAAAGCTTGAGAGAAAAGTTTTGTTTTGAAAAATATCTGAGGTTAGATATTTATAGGTTTGCCAGAAAATATCTTTTTTTTTAAATTCGCACCACAACGCCCAACGGCCCTGGAAACCATCCCCACATGCATATCTAAGTCCGATCATGCACAAAATGCATATAAACATGTTGTAACGAAAATGATAAACACGCATCGAAAAATGCCGAAAAAAGAAAATGGGTTAGGGTCTCACAACTCTACCCCCTTAAAGGAATTTCATCCCTGAAATTCAGCACAAGGTCAAAAAGAAACAACCCCGTCGAGCACCATTGACATAGGCATGAGAGGTGGTCATCCAAACCATTCCTAGGATATGGACAAACAAGGTCGTGCACTATAAACAACGGCTAATTACCTCAAAGACACGGGATCTACATCTCATCCCAACCTCACAAGCTCACCAACCAGTGTCTCAACACACAGCACACATCCAACGGAGTTCATCACTAACTCCCAAACAGATGAAATAAAGCAACACAAACCTCCTGTGTCAATAAGAACATTGCCCAAGATTTGCATACTCAAAAGTACCTCTGCTCAGATAGCTGCATCATCGGCCACAACCGGTGCCCTAGAAGAGCTGAGATCTATAAGGGCATACACTCGGCCCCATGTCTTCCTAGCCTATCCTCCGTACCTGGGATTATCGGCTATCGTACAGACTCTACTAAAGCACCCCAGTCTGTCACCCTAGAGGTCTGCACTGTTGGCGGCTGATAACCTCGTTGATCCTACACCGATGATGCACCTGCCGTGCTCAGCTCACTACCTCCTTGTGGACAGTTCCTGGCAATATGCCATAATTGACCACGCCCAAAACAAATTGGCAGCTCCCTCCATTGTAACTGAACTGGTACTGAACTCTGAGACTGCTTCGGCTGTAGACATTCTGCCATACGATGCCCGGGATGCCTACACCGATAACAGATCAACTCCCTTTGCTCTGACCTCGTACTGAATAATGCTCATCGCCCCTTGAGTGAGAGCATAGAACTCCACCCTATACAAGTCCCGCAACGAAGCCAAAAAGTACTTCTCTAGAAAAAAAACCCCTGTGAAAGCTGCCCACGTGCCCTTCACAGTATTTTGAGTGTATTTCTACCACTCGTGAGCATCCCCTCTCAACTGGAAAGTAGCAAAAGGAACCACAAATCATCCTCCATAATCTGTAATGTATTAAGGATTTGGGTCACTAGCTCCATCCACTCTGTAGCCACTATAAGATCAGGATCCCAAACAACGGTAGGAGGATCCATACGTCTGAACTCTCGCATTGCCACCATTACCCTCAACTCGGACTCTCTCTCTCTCCCCCTAAAGGTCTTAACCAGCTGACCAATAGAGCCAACCAGCACATGCAGCAACCCTACCCGTCAACAGGTCCTTGGGGAGCATTTGCATTCCCATCATTAGGAATAGGCACATCCCCTTAGCCAAAACCATGGCCACGGCCTTGACCACAGCCTCATTCTCTCCTCGCAGACATCACGTCTATATGAAAGGAAAACAGAACATAATATGCAGCACAACGCATGAACATAAATGCTAACCACGTAAGCATGCTAACACGTAACCACATAGGTTCATGCTAAATAAACCCCATATACCGAGGAGAATCGACAAGAGCGACGCGTCAATTTGGATAACCTACTCAGATTTCTTGCCTGAAAATACGTCGACCAAACACATTTCTAACTCGGCTTCCAATCTTGTTAACCCAAATGCCCGAAGACAAGACTAATCATTCCTAAGGTTCAACCCCCATGCTCATATATACACAAGATCCACATACTCAAAAAGCTATCATGGTCATGCTATCAAAATAGGTAAACACAAGCAATCAAGCACATGCAATCAACCTCACTCGGTGATGCACCGTCTTCCCACGGCTTTTAGGTATTCGAACTCAGAGCTCTAATACCAAGTTATCCCGCCCTAAACTCTGGGCCACGTGAAACACCCACAAATAACCACACATAACACCCTACCCGATATTATACTCTCAAATAAAAGTATACATGCATTTTATATACTCGCCCAAAGGCTTACAACTCGCGGTTCCAGCACTCCTAACATGTAAACATACACGGTTCAAAAAAAAAAAGAAGGAAGGTTACAAATCTTTCACCCCACCGGCACTTCTGAGTCAACCTGCATGACCGGTACCTAAAAAATATTTTAAATCCCACATCGTGAGCTAGAGCTCAACAGAAATAAGGCAAACATGAAATAGAAGCTAAACGTGCTAGCAGAGTAATATGTATGTGTTACGACTCGCCCGAGTCTCAAAATAAGTTTGAAAGTAGTTTTATATCAGAATTCATAAGAGCCTTGAAAACGGTTTGAAAATGGTTTTGTATACATACAAATATGCTACACTGCTTCACATGCAAAGATCGACTCCTACTCTCCTCGACACTCATAAGTCTGCATGCAACACAACTATATACATCGACTCACATGAGCCTCAAAGATAAAAGATATATGTATGCAGCACATGTATACATATCTATATCGGCTCTCACAAGCTCCAACAACAGTTCTACAATAACACGGTGATACACACGCAACACGAGAATTTTCTCGAACTTTCACCGAAGGACCACAGCACCATCTACTACACAATTAACCGGAGTTAACCTATGCAACACACGCAACTCACGCGACACACCCTACACGACGCAACACATGCATCCCGCACAACGCATCGCATGCAACACACACAGCACATGCTTCTTCAAGACCTATTTTCTGTCCTTCAAATACCGGCACACAAGTGCATCGTTAGGACCACTTTCCCATCCCTCTGATTCCCACACACACACACATGCATTGTTAACCAGAGTTAACATATATCGAACCCCTTTTTCATCCATCGTTAACTAAAGCTAACGTTTATCGAACCACTTTAACATATATCGAACACCTTTTTCATCCATCGTTAACTAGAGCTAACGTTTATCGAACCACTTTTTCGTCCATGGTTAACTAAAGTTAACCTTTATTGAACCAATTTTTCATCCACAACACATCGGACCACTTTTTTGTCCACATCGCTATATACACAGATATGTAAATAAAACCAGAGTTTTATATACACAACGACCACGTATCCGTCCCACAACATGCATGAATAAAACAAGAGTTTTAAATGCACAAGACCACGCAAAATAATAGTTTCACATAACGACGCCGCATATCTCACCACGACATCAACACCGCTCGACATCACATGCCACACAGCCAAACATCACATGTTACACAACCCGACATCTACTCACTTGGATGACCCGTTCTCTCACCCGGATAACCAACAACGCAGAAAACTAAAACTTAACTCGAAGGCCACCACCAAACCTCCCACTGTTGGAGCGGAAAAAAATTTTGAACTGACTTCGTGACCGTAAAAAATGACGTATGCGTTTTTTTATAAAAAAATGAGAACTATATTAATCTTAATAGAATGATACCTTTATGAAACTTGTTGAAAAGTTTCAAGAAATTCCAAATACGTTGAAGACGACCATGCAATCTTCCCACGTATGTCCCAGACGCACTACGATGATCATGATGTGTGGGCACCGATACCGATCGAAGAGTCCTCTCTCTATTGGTTTCTTCTCACACACTTCCCTCTAAGAATGCAAAATTAATTGCCAAAAAGAGAGAGGGGGAGGCGGCTATAGTGTAGAATTAGGGTTAGGGTTTTTCCTTTTTTCTTTTTTCTCTCCTTCTTATATATATAAGCCTCCTCTTGATATATATATATAAGAATATATTATATTAAGTATATATT
>JAULJZ010215831.1:0-18219 GCA_032270985.1 Heliamphora pulchella | reverse complement strand
TTATAACTTCACAATTGTCAACATCTTATAACTTCACCGTCGTCACTTTTACGATCATCACCGCCACCACAACCTACCATCACACAACAATCACCGCTACTACCACGGTTCATTTACCACTATTAACGTCAGGCAAGAACCACCACCACAATCACTATTCATTTACCACTTTTTACTTAAACAACTACTTTTTACAACTTACAATTTTTATTATTATTACAAGCAATACTGGCATTTTATCACCGTATCACCACCACTTAAGCCACCACGACACTTACTATCATAATTCTTTTATCTCTATTGCCATCTTCATTGTCAACAAAGCCATCACCATCATTTTACTATTAATATAGTTAGTCGATGTAACTACTCATTTCACGTTTATTATCATTATATTGTCAAAACTCATCACTACCATTATAATATACAATTAAAAAAAATAAATAAATTTATGTATAGCTTCTTTTACATATTAAATAAAAAATAATTTTTTAACTTAAATAATTTAACATTAAATTTTTAGTACTTAATTTTTTATTTTATCAAACACACCTTCACACCCATAATGTCATAATTCATTTTACATCGGTAGGAGATAAAAAAATAAGTATGGTATATAATGAAACTTGTAGTTTACTATTAATAGCTTGGATTTAAACTTTTGGAACGCATTATTAGGTTTTTTATTCAAATTATTAGGTCAGTGATCTACTTGAGTCGTTACACACAAGTAATTTAACATTTGATTTTCAGTATTTAGCTTATATTTGGACTAATTTTTTTTAGGCTTTTAGACTTTTTGGTTTTTTTATAAAAAAAATAGATGTAAATATATGTAGAAAAAGTCAAAAAAGCATAATTAAGTCAAATCAGTTGGCATTTTTTTGACTTTTAAGCTAAAAAATCACTAAAAAATGCTAACCCAAATATAGGCTTAGGCTTAATTCTGTTATTAGTATATGGTTGATTATTTATATACGTTGTATTACTGTAACCATAATTACTTAATCTTAATGATGCGTAGATATGAGAGGTATATTTTTACTTTTTAACGGTAAAATTTATTTTTTATTAAAAATTGTATTGAAGTATTTGCCACAATTTTTATTTTGAGTAAAAAATAAGTTTAAAAAGTATTTTATTTTTAGGAAAAATTGATGAACAATTCAATTTATAAACCGTTTACTATTTTTCATCAAGTATAAGATTTTTTAATAAATAAACTCTATCCTCATAAAATTTTTAATGCGTAAGATTCTTTTTGAACTAAAATACTTTAAAACAGATAAATTTATCTGTATCTTTTCAAAACATGTATGAAGAATACAAATAAATTTATCTATTTTTTATAGAAAGCACATGTAAAGAACACAGAAAAATTTTTATCTGCCTTATTGAAATTACGTATAAAAAATACAGATAAATTTATTTGTACATTTTTAAAATATGTATAAAGAATACAAATAAATTTATCTATTTTTTATTGAAAGTACGTGTAAAGAACACAGATAAATTTATCTGTCTTATTGAAAATACGTGTAAGATGTTATGACTGAATAGATAAATTTATTTATCTTATTATAAACACGTATAAAGAATACAGATAAATTTATTTGCTTTTTATTGAAAGCACGTGTAAAGAATACAGATAAATTTATCTGTTTGTTATGCAAAACAAATAAATTTATCTGTTGTTGGGTATTTTCAGAAAAAATCACACAGTTTGACCTTGTGCGTTAAAACTTAATTTTTTGAATCTTTAGCTGAAATCCCCTTAAAGTTATTATAGTTTTTAAAAATTTATTTTAAAATAATTTTATATTCAATATAGATCTTGTTTGATAGATTTTGACAATTAGATTTTAAAAATATAATTTTTATAAAAAAACAGATGTGTTTAATAAAAATTATAATATTTTTAAAAAAATATTAAAAAATTGTAAAAAAGCAAAATGACTAAAAAGTTAAAAATCATTGGTTTGTCAAAATGAGACTTTTTGAATTTTTAAGTTTTAAACAAAAATATAAAAAGTCCAACTCAAAGCAGGTTGCCAAACAAGCCCATTATTACACAATTGCTCCATGTAATTGTTAGCACCACCGTAGGATTGTGACCCAATATGTCCATGGCCCATGATTTATTGGGCTTGGAGATATGGTGTAATCCCAGATGTTTGGAATGGTTAAGAATTGTAGGCCCAATTGTAATTGGGGTTTGGATTTGAAATAAATTCTTGAAGCCCCGTCCATCCCTATTGCATACTCGAATTTCACAAATATTATGGACTTATATGCATACATAATTAACTTTAATTTTTGAATTTATTCAGCTTGAGTTTTTTATAAACATAAATAAGTAATATAAATGGCATTTATAGTTTATAAATTGTAGTTGGTAACAGAAGTTGTGAGTATTTGGTAAATATTGTAGCTTGTAGTTGAAATATAAGAAAAAGTAGTTATAAATTTTAGCAGAAATTGTAAGTGTTTGAAAAAATTATAATTTATAACTAAAATTAATAATAAAAAATTAAAAGTTATTATTAATAGCTTTGGCAAACACCTCCTATATATGTGCTCCCATTGAGGTGAATGTTTGAGGGAGTTGAGGAAAAGAATTCTGTTGAAGATTTTGGTGTATAAAATATTATATAAGTTTTTTGTGTTATTTTTTATTTGATTTTGGGACAATCAATTAAGTTATTCCTGACACCTTTACATTTACAAATGTACGCCTGTAGAAAAATGACAATTCAATCCTAGAGAATAGAATGCCATAACCTAATGTACCTAGTCATATACTCCGATAGATGAAAATCTATTCTTAAGGACAATGAGATGTCTCACGCATCTGTTGATAAGTTTTTTTTATTATTGACATATTTTATTTTTACATAAATTATTTATCTTTAATATTTATTTCGGATGAATTATTCTAATTTATGTTAAAGAATAATACTTATCTCATCAAATTTTCCTACATTATCGAAGTTTTAAATAATTATTTTTGGTACGGTAACGATAACATCAACTCTATATTATGTTTTTTTTATTGAATTATATATTTGGAATCTATTAAATGAGATGTATCAAAGAAGATGTCATATGAAAAAAATGAAAGTTTCAGGAACAAAAAAAATTAAAAATGTACATTTGTAAATAGAGACAAAAAAATAGAAACAATGATATCTTTATCCAAAGGGGCAACTTAAATAAAGAAACAAATAAATATAGTGAGAGAGAAAAACTTATGTAAATAAAGATAGTAACAGAGACACGACTCCGTCTCTCTTTCTATAATAATAGATACAACTCTCTTTATTGATACAATTTTTAACAATTTTCGTAGAGATAGATACAACTCTCTTTATTTATATAGAGACAGAGATGCATTCTTATTCTTTTTCTTTTTCTTTTTCTTTTTCTTTGTCAAAAGAAAAGAATTCATTGATAAGGAGAAATTAAGGATCGCAAAAGCTACAACTCAAGCGATGAGGTTTGCACCCACTAAGGCGGAAATGACTTTGTCCAAAAGGCTACCTCACTCAAAGTAAGACCATGTTTGGCAAGGGCAAGATTATGAGCTTCCATGTTGCATACTGTAGAAACGTGATGGAAATAGCAAGATTTGAACAAAGATGGGATGTTCCAAAAATCAAAAGATAATAGGAGCATAATCACAAGATGGCACATGATATTGTTGTTCTTGAGGGACTGCTAGACCTCTACAGCATTTTCTTCAATTTGGATTGCAGCCAAGTTTAACCGTTGGGCATAGAGCAAGGCTACACGGACTGCTAAGCTTCTGCCATTTCAGGGGAGCATGGCCTCATTTGGCAACAGGCTTTTTTTAAGTCAGCTTAAATTCAATTTTTTTTTAGTTTTTTAAAAATTTTAAAAAGTTAAAAAGTCTTATTTTTCAATTTAAAGGCTTTTAAGCTTTTGGTTTTTTACATAAATATCCTAACTTTTATTATACAAATTTTTTATAAAAATTATGTATGTTTTAAATGGTGTGCCTGGATTTGTTGATGGATTCAGAGGGCTGGGATTCGATCAATTTGAAACATTGTATGACAACGAAATTGTGCAGGCGTGATTGGCAAAAATATAGTTCATTCCACAAAAAATGACCTAAGCATCTACATCAATGGCTAACTAAATTAGCTAGTCAAATATCTAAAACTTTATTTTAGCTAGCTAATTTTAGTTTATCACTCCAACAATAATAGTTATTTTAGCTATCCCCTTTTAAAATATTATTTTTGATACAACAATGTCATTTACCGGTGGGGATTCAAATAGAAACCAGATCCATACAATCAAAATCAGCAACATGAAATGGGGGATTGAACACTCCTCGGCAACTCGATGGAATCAAATCTAGTTCAAAACCAGATCCAGTTCAAAACATGAATCAAAACCAAACCCAATTTCATTTGCAGCTCGAAGAAAGCCTCCTCCATTTTAGAAGACGTTGCCAACATGAATCAAAACTCTTTAGCAACTCGAAGGAACCCTCCTCCATTTTGGAAGATGCTACCACCAGATCTCGGGGATATGTAAAATCCTAATTTCTTTCGAAAATAGGAGAGTCGAGGTCGAGGTCGAGATCGAGGTCAACTGATCCGGATGTAAAACCCTAATTTCTTACTCTCTTGTTGTCGACAATCTCAGTTGTCAATTGATCGATTCTCGATTAGAAAAAAATGGTTGCCGCAAATTGTGTATAGATATATAACAATAAAATAAATAAATAGCGAGTGAACAGGTGCTCAACAATTGTAGACAAGTTGCTCCTGTAGCTTGAGTTGAAGTAATGAGCTTGCAATTGAGGTTGTTGCAGCGCTAGTTTGATTGCCTTTTTATGAGTTGAGTTCAAATATTTTAGATAGTATTTTTACAAGATTATAAGTATTGATATCCAAACTGCGTGGTTCAGCTATATGGTTATTGTTAACCAAAAGTTGTCTACCTTTTACAATAATGCGTCCCCATATGCTGTGTTTGGCCTGGCTTAAAAGCCAAGTTTTTTGGTTGTTTTTACAAAAAAAAAAATCACTTGGTCTGCCTTAACTTGGCTTTTTGATTTTTTTTCTCACAAAAAAGTCATGATTTAATATCTATTTTTATCCCAAAAAAATTAAAAAATCTAAAAGTCACTAAAAAAAACTAGTTCAAACACAATACCACTACAGTCCACTGCTAAATGAGTTTAAGATACTTTGGCCATATTTGTTTGGAGAAATAGAAAGTTCAAATTGAATTAATACTCTAAATTAATTTTATATTTTATGTTTGTTTGTATTTTTTATATTTGGATTAATTGTTCGTATTAGATACTCAATCCAGCATACGAAGAATAAGTGTGGGTGAAAAAATGAGTAGGATAGAGATGAAAAAGATTAACGTAAATGGTAATTTTACCCTTTAATCTTACTCCTATAATATTTTTAGGTTTTTTTTTTTTGTATTTCTTGAATTTTTAACATCTTTATTTCTATTTTATTAAATTGAGTGTCTATTATATGGTTATTAGTGACTTTTTCATTATTTTTATTTTTTATTCTAATTTTTTTTTATCTTTTTGAATTTTTAGTTTTACTTTATTTATATTTTTAGTTTTATTTTTCTTACCTAGAATAGTTAGAATTAGGTTCTAATATCAATTTTTACTTTGCAATTTTAGTAGTAACTTCTTTATTTTTATTTTTTTGTCTCTCTCTTTTACCTTTTTTTTTAATTTTTCAATCTTATTTGATTGTTTTTGTTTTATTTAAGTTTTTGTTTTATTTTAGTCTTATTTAAGAATATTTTAATTATATTTGCTTGTTATACACACAATTAAATATCTCACTATAAGGGCAAAATTGTTATTATGCTTATCTATTATCTTTTTATTTCACAAACAAGCAAACATGGCAGTAGACTAAGAAAGAAATATACAATACAATACAATACATATTTAATTGTACAACTATTAATGATGAAAAACTTGAGTCATCCTAATCCTATTCTTTAATACAAACATAGCTTTTGGTTGTACAATTTTTACACGTTGTTGACTATTTATTGTCTCATATAACTTAGAAGGGCTTGTTTGGTATATTAGATGAAATTGAATATGATATGAGGCATAAGTAATATTATGGGTTTCATATATTTTTTTCTAATATTAGGAGATTGTAGAATTATTTGTGTATAGTGGTAAATTTAGTTCATGTTTGGTTATGAGTGTGATAAACGATGATATAAGAATTGTAGAGTTATTTTTAATCGTTAGATAAAGAATAAAGATAATATGAAATCTGGTACTAATAATACCAAGAAATTTTTACATTATTAATACCATGAATGATGTAATACTAATATAATATTTGCTAAATTATTAGTCTCAATCGCGGTTGTTTCGTGGGATAATTAATTCTATGAGACAAAATTTGATTTGTGAGCTCCTTTATTTTCTACGGAAAATTTGTGAACAGTTCAACTTATAGGCTGTTTACTATTTTTCATTTAGTATAAGATTTTTTAATGAGTAAGATCATTTCTCATAAAAGTTTTAACGCGCAAGATCATTTTAGAACAAAAATACTCTAGAATAGATAAATTTAAGATCTTTTCTCGTAAAAGTTTTAACGCTTAGAACAAAAATACTCTAGAATAGATAAATTTAAGATCTTTCCTCGTAAAAGTTTTAACGCGCAAGATCCTTTTAGGACAAAAATACTCTAGAATAGATAAATTTATTTGTGTCTTTTCAAAACATGTATAAAGAATACAGATAAATTTATCTATATTTTATTGAAAACATGTATAAAAAATACAAATAAATTTATCTGTACTTTTTCATAATATGTATAAATAACACAGATAAATTTATTTGTTTGTATTATCTGTATTGATATGCAAACATATAAATTTATCTATTTACATGATATTTTTGAAAAAATTACACGATTGGACCTTACGCATTAAAATTTTTGTTAATAAATCTTGCATGTTAAAACTTAATTTTTTTTTAAACATTTAACTAAAATTCCCTATTAAATCCAAGAATCCAAACATGCTGTCTAGGTAAGCCTATTCATCACCTTTAGCGGAAAAAAGAAAAAGAAAAAGAAAAGGCATTTACTATAAAGTATAAAGATTAATTTTGCCCCGTTTGGGTGGATCTTGTTTATTTATTTATTGACTTATTTGCTTATTAGCAAATAAGTTAAATTCTATTTAAGTAAGTTTGTTTGGGTGACTTGTGGCTTATTTGCTTATTTGTTTATTTGCTTATAAGCTAACTACCCAAACGAGTTTATTTGCTTATTTGCTTGTTTTTAGCTTATTTAGTTACTCAAACGACGTAACTTATTTTTTAACTTATAAGTCAATAAATAAATAAGCAAGGTCACCCAAACGGGACCTTTGCCTCCAGACTCTAGTCTAGCAATGAATTGGACCGATTGAGTTTTTCTTATTTCAAACTTAAATTGGACTTATTTTGATGATTAAAATTATTTATTTTATTATTAAAAAAAGTGCAAAAAAATATAAAAAATTAAATTAATCAAATATTATTAACTATATCAACATATAAAAATACACTACACCCTTCATTTTTCAAATAAAAATATATTTTCCTTTGACATTTATTTGAGTTTTTTGCATAAAAGATCTCCATTTATTGGGAGCAATAAAATTAATAACAATCATCAAAATGAATCCATTTTAGTTCCAATAACAGTACGTATTGGATTAGTTTATTCCAGGACTGAGAAAAGTCTAAGCTTATGTTTAGACAAATTAAAAAGCCTAGTGATGTTTTCGGAGCTTATTTTTGTTTTTGTTTTCATTTTTGTTTTTTTTATAATTTAGTTTTTTTTTTAGTTCATTATCATGAGAAGAAAATAAAAAGTATGCGGGCCAAAGTTGAAAAAACTTTATTAAAGATAAAAATATGCCATAAAAGTCAAAAAGCCACTTAAGTCATCTTTTCCGTTATATTTAATTTTTTTAAAGGTTTGGCCAAAAAAAAAATATTTTTTATTTTTTTATTTTTTTATTTTTTTATATTTTTATAATAAGAAGAGTTTAAAAAATATACTCATTTAAACTAATACTAAAAAAATTTATTAAAGACAAAAATATTCGTATAAAAAAATTAAATCAAACATAAGCTAAACCTAAAAAATAAACTATTTTCTTTATTTTTTTCCTAACTATTTTCTTTTCTGTCTTGCCAAACGGATTTTCACTTTGCCCAACTTGAAGTCGAGTGGAGGATCCCTCCCGTACGAAAAGGCCATGAATCCATCGTGACGATATCCCAAATATGTGGCTGTATTGGGCCGTTTGTCTCCCTTCAACCACCTCTTACCCTCTTATCTTCTCTTCACTTTTCTTTTGTTTTCCTGCTTAACAGTTCTCTCTCTCTCTCTCTCTCTCTCTCTCTCTCTCCACTAAATCTCCGCCATGGCTGCATCCACACTATCCCCCGTTACCCCATCTCAGGTAAATCCCCCATCACAAAATATATGTATATGAACACACATTAAATGCACAAATCACTTGGAAATCTCAAACTTCAAATTCAACCCAATTAACCATTTGTTCTCATTTTCCAGCTGTGCTCAAGCAAGAACGGAATCTACTCTCCGTCGCAGGCTCTGGCGAAGCCCGCGAGAACCCAATTGGTGGGGAAGGACAAGAGAATGGGAAGAGTGAGGTGCATGGCCACGAGCATTCCGGCCGATCGAGTGCCGGACATGGGAAAGAGGCAGCTCATGAACCTGATCCTGTTGGGTGCTATTTCGCTTCCCACTGGAGCCATGTTGGTTCCTTATGCCACCTTCTTTGTCCCGCCTGGGTGAGCCTTCTCTCTCTCTCTCTCATCTCCTACTGTTCCTTTCTTGTTCTCTACTTTCTCATGTGATTTTGGTCGATGGTGGTGTAATCAATTCCCCCTTTTGTAAGCTAATTTGTGGTTGAAACGTGAAGGAATTTTCGTTGAATTGGATAAACCAACACTCGATATCAGAAATTTAGGGGGGAGAGAGTTTTAGAGATGAGGTTTTTTGTTGATTTTATTTGGGGCAGCTACTGCCAAAGCAAAAGAGGCTGATGCAACTCAGCCATCCACTGTGGCTCATGTTTGTATTAGAGAACATGATTAGGTGGGATTATGTTTGCGATCACTAATAGTCTTAGATCATGTTTGCATTGGAAGATAAGATTACGAGGGATTAGGTTTGGAATTACTAATAGTTCTAACATTAAATATCTATTGCATTGTTTATTCAATTTCTTAGTGGATTTTCATGTTTGTTTGTTTGTAAAATAAAAAGATAAGAATTAAGTATAATAACAATTGTGTGTACATTGATCAAACACAATTGAAACCAAAAAGTTAAAACAAAAGTTTAGATAAGACGAGGAAATAAAAAAAAGAAATTCAAATAAGACCAAAAATGTAAAAAAGAAGGTAAGAATGGGTAATTTTAAAAACCAAAAAATAAAAGTAAAGAAAAAGTTACTACTAAAGTTACGAAGTATAAAAAAAAATTGATATTAGAACTTAATTCTAACTAATCTAGGTAAGCAAATAGAACAAAAAACTTAAATAACAAAAAAGGTAAAAAAATGAAAAAGTTTATAAAAATGGAACCAAAAAAATTCAAAAAAGTCACTACTAACTATTTTAGAGACACTCGATCTACAAAAATACAAATAAATATATAAAAGGAATTAGTTAAATATAAAAAAGAATCTAAAAATGTTGCAAGAGTAAAATTATAGGACAAAGTTGTTATTTAAGTTACTTTTATTCCTTCTCTAATCCCATATCTCTCAATCCCCCGCCCAAAAAAAACTTATCCTTTACATAAGGGATTAAGTATCTATTCCGGACAATTAGTCCAAACACAAAAAATACAGACAAATGTGGGACAAAAACTTGGTTCGGACTATTATAGATCAATCTAAACTTTCTTTCTCTCAAAACAAACATGGCCCTAGGGCTAAATCTCTATTGCATTGTTTATTCTTTTCTTAGTCTAATTGCATTCTTGTTTGTTTGTGAAATAGGAAGACAAGAATTAAATATAATAATAATTTTGTCCTTTTCATATCATTTCGCAGTGGAATATTTAGTTCTGCGTATATTGGGCAAAATATTGAAATGTGTCAAATAAGACTGAATAGTAAGATAAAGAAAAATTTTAAATAATAATAAAAAATTAAAAAAAAAACAATTAAAATTAAAAAGTTTTACAAAAAAAGTGAAAAGGAATAACCCTAAAGATGAAAAGATAAAAGTAAAAAAATGTCACTAATAATAAAGTTGCAATGTAAAAATTTGATATTAAAACTAAATCCTAACTGATCCACCTTAAACAAAGGAACAAAAAACATAGAAAAGCTAAAAAGTAAAAATTAGCTCCTTTCTGCTTTAGTAATAGCCATAGTCTTTCTTTTTATTTATTTTGGCTCGTTTAGTTAAATGACTATTTTCATAGGATAATTAGTATATTCGGATTATTAGTGACTAGAGTATTAGTGCCTGAATTATTAGTATAGTGTTTTTTGTAACGAAAGATGTTTAGTTGAGAGTAGAATAATTTACGAATAAATAATACGTTTTTGGGTTTGACATGATTTTAGTGGGATTAAATTTTTTTATGTACAAAAATATGATCAAAATAGTCATGGGACTAATCAACCCACCCCTCCCATGAGTTTAAGATAATCCCCCATAAGGGGTATTAAGTTAGTTGAGAGGGGGTTTCTTAACCCTATTCTAAATAGTTGCCAAACACTTCTATATATAGGACTATTAGTTAAATCATTGTTAAATTAAAAATTTTCAAGAAATGAAAAGAAATCAAGACGAAGAAGAAAAAAATGATGTCTAAAAGTAAAAAAAAAATTCAATTTTCTTTTTCTCATTATTTTCTCTGGTAACCAGAATTGGATAAATAATTTCCATTAAATTTTCTTTTCCTTTTCTCTCGCCAAATTCATGAACCAATCAGAATCTTATTTGTCTTTTCTGGGTGAAGAAGTAAGTTTCTAGAAATATTATTATCAAGAAATTAGGCTTTTATTGTTGCTTCAACCTTTTCACATAACTACTCTAGTGAGAATTGTTGCTGGGGGGCAGTATGCACTTTTAATATTTATATTGGTAACGTTCTAGGTTACTTGAGGTGCTTAAATTATTTTTAGGATGCCAAGATGAGGTGGTGTGGAGGATGAAACCCTTTTAAAGGGAAAGACATAATCCAGAATTATTTTCAAATGAAGAACTGCTCACAAATATCTAAGTAGGTGGTGAGACAATATAATGACCAAAAACTTGTAACAGAAGTGATGTTTGATATGAAGCATTCTTTATGTGTAGAATTGCTACTATCTTCCATGGCCATAATTCCAGGGGCCAAGCTAGAACTCTAGCATTGGGGGGTCAATTGGATTTTATTCCCCAGGGGTGGGGGGCTCTCAAATAAAAAATATTTGTAATACATAAAATATACAGATTATGCTCAAGGAATTTTACATATCCTCCTCTCACCCCCCCCCCCCCCCCCCTTCCCTCTGCCTCTGCCCTGGCCATAACCCCATCTTCCATGATCACTATAGGCACCACCTACTCCCTCCTCTATATCCACACTTCTTCCTTTTTCCTACCAGAAACAACATCCCTGCCTCACCCCCAACCAAATCTGGCATTGCCATGCTGACCCATCACCACACAATCCATTGAGCACGGTCCACTGCAAACCACTATATAAGATGTGAGCCTCGCCAAACCTATATTGTAATTTTCAAACCCACCATTTCATTTTATCTCGTTAATCTTTACTAATATTAAATCCACCACAGAACACCTCAAATGCACGACGAACTGTGATGGTTTCTGGTGTGGTGCTCTGTTTTTGCTTGGAGAAGCGAGGAAAATAAGAGAACTAGAAGTGAGGGGGAGAAAAAGAGGCGTACACGTGGTGAGAAATGATGGTGGGTTTATTAGACACGTTCTCTTTTCTGGAACGGTATACTAGAGTTTGTAAATTTTGTTTTTCTCGTACCAATCATATAATGGGAAAGGTTATTTGACTTATTTGTTATGAAACTAAGAATCTCAAGCGGCAGGACATTATTTCCCAAACATGAGGGATTCAGTGATCTGACATGAATTTTCCTACAGTCATCTGCTATTTTTTCTCAAGTTTGAGGCCAGAATATAAATAAACAAATAAAAGCTCTATAAAGATGAAGTGGGTGGAAGCACTATAGAGTTTTTTTATCCAACTCTCATGGAAAAGTACAGAGGTTGAAAATTAAGTATTTTGTTTAACATAAATTTTTTGTACCTTGGTGATGTTTCAGCCACTATTTTGTGTGTGTGTGTGTGTGTGTAACTCAAAAATAAAAAAGATTAAAATAAAGCATACTTATCATGCAAAAGTTCCAGCTGTAATATTTTTTGAATAGGGCATTTTAGAATGTCTCATTTGTTTTTAATTTATAATATCTATGCACTTCTCATTCTCTATGCCATTCAAATTTGTTGTTTGCGTTCAAAAATAGCTGATTTTAAAATTTCTTCATCTTAATTGGATAATAAGAACAGGACAGGAGGAGCTGGAGGTGGTATAGTTGCTAAGGATGCCTTGGGAAATGATATCGTTGCAGAGGAATGGCTCAAGACCCATGGACCTGGGGACCGGACTCTTTCACAAGGATTGAGGGTAACCAATATACTTAAAATCTTGGTGTCATCATTGAATGCTTGCTCAAGGTTTTTTTTTTTCCTCTTTTGCTATGCTGATGTTTTCTAGATGATCATTGGTAAAAATTTGAACTACTGATTTCTAAGTTCACATTCAGTAGGCCAGTGGTTCCATCTAATTCTAGTAATAAAATGACTTCTATTGGTAGTTTTCGGGTTCTCTCATTGTTGAAAATAAGATTCTATAACGATGATTGTGTACTGTAGTGAGTCGTGCTTTCATTCATTCTATCAGATGAAAAATATTAAAGCCCATCTAGACTATTGTTTTTGAGTAAAAGGGTAGAAGCATTTATGGAGCCACAAGAGAACTTTTTTCCCATCACATTTAAAGGCAAAAGTTCTTAATTTTGTCTGGGCCAATCGTTTGGGAAGTGCAGTCAGTGCTGTAAATGATAAGAGCTGTAAAGAGTTGCGGGAACCACTCTTCTAGTAAATTTATTAGGGAAAAGAGGTGTAATTTCATTTTCTCAGTCCGCTAGGAAGATGATCTTGAAAATGATGGGTGATAATAAAGGGATAGGATCCTCTGTTTCGAAATTTTCAATGGTCCAATGACTTACAGTCCATTGGGACATAGGGATGGGAATATTTTGGGGCAAAGGATCCCATCCCATAGTAAACAACTCGTGAAACCTGATATTTTTTAATGAATGCCAGGGGGATCCTACTTACCTTGTTGTGGAGAGCGACAGAACTCTTGCGACTTATGGAATCAATGCTGTGTGCACCCACCTTGGTTGTGTTGTGCCATGGAACACTGCTGAGAACAAGTTCATCTGCCCCTGCCATGGATCCCAGTACAACAATCAAGGAAGAGTTGTAAGAGGACCTGCTCCTCTGGTAAGTAAAACATAATAGTTACGTACCGACTATTCAGTCCATAATTATTATTTGATGATATAAATTGAGAGTCGTTCGAAGGCAACGGCATCAGGTTGATTTTAATGTCCACTGCTTTGTGGGAGAACTAGAAGGGGGGCTTGGGGTCTATGGATTGGAAGGAAGCATGTTGTAGAAATTTACACTCCTAAGTACAATGACTAGTACAATGACTGAATAGCATCTACTTCACATGTTACTAATTAGAAGCCACTTATGTTACATGGATTCAGGTACAAGTGTTGGGTGCGGGTATGGGTCTAAGTGCCATATTCATTTAATTCTTACATATTGAGATAGAGAAAAATATTCATATTTTTTAGTATATTTCCTTTATTTACTTATCCATGCATAATATAAAAATTTATACATAGTTTTATAATAAACTCAAATTATTAAATATCCTTTTTAGATGAATGCCCAACTAACAATGTTACACATATTTTCCATTCTCTTATTCGTCGAGTATCTAACACGAGTACTCTATACATTTAGAAGAGTCTATATAGCATAGGAAGTCACAAGAATAAACCGAAGATTGCATACTTGCTACCATGAATGATTATTATTATTTTTAAAAATTCTAGGACCCAAATAAACCACACATTGTGCATGAAATTTTTTAATAAATCTCTAATAGAATCATCCAGAAACACAGTGGGATCCTTAAGGGTAATTCCTTGAAAATGCTTGAATTTCGTACTGCCTATCCATCCGCCTAGAGAGTTTAGGATAGCAAATAAAAACTTGGAATCTCTCCACCGCATGCTCTTATTTATATTCATTTTAGTTGTTATATACCCTGCTAAATCTCTTGCCTTTGTGTCTTTGACAAAGGATCAGTACTAAGGTCTTCCACCTTTTTCTTCGATCTCATGTTTTCTTTATCACCTTTTGGTTAATGATTTGCTTGAACACTACTTGTTGGTACAGTCTTTGGCATTGGCTCATGCCGATATTGACGATGGGAAGGTCTTATTTGTCCCATGGGTTGAAACTGATTTCAGAACTGGTGAAGCTCCATGGTGGGCTTGAACATCTTTCATCTCTACCCTACTTATCATCAAGCCGAAGTGCCGCTTGTTTTGTCTTGTTCGTATCATTGCATATATATCAGCATTGCGTTATCTGTACATTATCGATCATGTGGATGTTTCCATATCAAGGTATGATCAATCAATCAGGTGTGGATCAAACGGGTTAATTTGTGATAATGTGATTGCAAATTCATTGTAATTTCCATCAGAAGCGAATTAACTTCACAGCTATTTCAAGAGTTTGTTGAGCTTCTTGTGAATCAGTGTCACTACTCTCCTCTGCATCATCTACTAAAATAGTCATCTCATTAGCAAAACCACCCATCAGAACTTAACGTGTTAGATACAACATTGCATGGGTCGATATGCACAACGCCTAATATACATCATTTAAGACCACTATTTTATGTCTCTCTCTCTCTCTCTCTCTCTGCATTTATGCTTGGATATTGGTACAAGAGATTCATCAAGTGCACATGCATCCATATTTTGGGTGTAATATTTTTGTTTCTGTTTTATTTTCATTTTTTTCTTGTCAATGTGATTTCATTATCTCCAGTAAGAGTAGCTGACAGAGCATAGTAGAGTGGCTTAGTTGACCACAACAGAGTAGCCGACGAGCTGACCAAAGCAAAAGTCGCCGACTAGATGAGAGCGTGCTAATCTGGGAAGTTGCCCATAACCACTCTAAAAGCCTCGCACAGAGCATGGTGCACCGCATGCCAATGTGTAAATAAAAAAAAATGTTATTATAAACAAATGAAATAAGTGGATCACATACACTGATTTTAACTGTCACGTAACTATACAATGTGTGATGCAGTGTCATGGAAATTTTATGGAGAATCCCACCACATACTTATCTAGTCGCAATAATTAAAAGCTTTCTTATGTTGTTGAAAAGGCTAGACTCTCGACTTCGTCGCCGGAGAACCGTGGGTGACACCACTCCATTAATCCTTAATTTATGCCTTTTTGAAGGTGTTTGTTTGAGTGGGCGAGCCACGGGAGAGGAATTCTGCTGTGAATAACTTACAACAGGAGGTGGTATGAGCTTAAAAGTGTTTTATTTGATATTTTAAAATTTAATCAAAATCGTTCATTATGTTGAACTCGTTGAATATGTAGTTTTTGTTAAAAAAATCAGGTTAATCGAACATTATCATCTATTGAGCTTACAACACCTCATGTTGTGAGCTAGTCACAGCCGGAACCCAAATCCCGCAAGCCATTCAAAAATATGCTACCACAAATTGGGATTGGGTTTGGGTTTGGGCTTGAATGGAACAGCCCCTAGTTATCATTAGGAATTCATCTATTTTTGTGCCTAAGCTTAACCTAACAGGTAATAGATGTTAACTAGTAAATCGTGCATAAAGACACTATCAAATATAATTTAACAGTTGTGGTGTGGTGACGGCTGTGTAGAGAGAATGAAGAAAAAAAGAGCGATGATAAATATATTTATCTTAGAGAGAAAATGATTTGAAATGAGTTTGGCATGTACAAGAAGGAGAGATAAGGATGAAAATTGAGCACGAGTTACAAATGGAAAATCAAGCTCAATTTCAAGTTTTTTATTGTAAGGTTTACACTTATTATTGTTATAATAATATTGTAAGTTAAACACTTTGTGAGAGCTTTTTACTTTTTTTTAGAGCAGTTTTATTTTTGTCAATATACTATTTTATTCAATTTATTATTGGTCAGAAAATATATTTAGACCTAGTGCCTCTTTTTCGATAAAAAAAAATTCCATATGATTTAGGTATAGAATGGATGATTATTTACTATAATATTGGGACCTGTTTATATAATAGTTTTAACGTTTAAGTTGGATACAAATCTTTACATGCATGGTATCAAATTAGAGCTTACTTCACTCACTTAAAAAAATAAAAATAAGAATCATGCGCCTTTCGGTAACAAATACAAAAAAAAAGATTGCACAATGATATACAAAAATAAAAATAAAAAATGATTACACGTGACAAATCTAAAAAAAAAAACAACAAAGAGGGGTAATGTTAAAATATTCAATCTCACATCATTTGAGTATATAATGAATTATCATTAAATATAATATTGAGATCTTTCCATCTAATAATTTAAACTTTTAGTATTGTGGTACAAAGTTTCAACAATTATTAACAGATATTCAAAGAAAAATAAATTTTTAATCATATTATCTAAACTTAGATTAATCTAATCTATTCCTTTTAAAATCCCTGAAAAACAGGGGAAAAAATACTTTCAAAAAAAATTATTTCTCACTCGTGAAATTTAGATTTATATTAATATATCAATTATTTTTTTAAATGAAAGCTTTTTGTGGGCCCACTCCATCGCTGCGCGCGACAAAAACATTCAACCGCGATTCCCTCCCTCTATCATGTGCCTTACCTTTTTCTAATTTCAAAAGGAGTTAGGTAAGTTTGTCTTAATTGCGGAGTTGTATCGCTTTTATTTATTTTTAATTACTATTAAGACTTTTATAATTGCATTGAGAATCCAAATGTTTATCAAAATTTCTCGCCAACTATACGACCAACATACTCGCAGTCCTTGGGAGTTACTCTCTCGGGATTTTTTAGGGTTTACCCAAAAATGCCAAAACCTTTTTAACATGTCGTTATGCACAAGATAGATACTCTACCTCGGTAATCATTATTATTAAGTTACTTAAAGGTATATATAGGGATATGTATATAAAATATAATGTTTTGAAAACTGAATTATTGAGCAAATAGAAAAAAATCGGGTGGACGAGTTATCGGTTTAATCGGAATCGAACTGTGACGTCATAATTATATTATTAATAATTTTAAAATTATAAATATTAAATAAAAATGACATCTAACTTATAATTCAAATTAAAAAAATAAAGATATCTTATGATTTAAGCATGACTCTAATTAAAAAATTAGAACCTCCAACAAAAATAATTAAAATTTAGAACATGCTTGATCTTCAAATTAAAATAAAATAAGCACAAGTCACAAAACATAATAAAAAAACATAAATCAAATAAAAAACATGAAGAATTAGAGTTTATTGCATTACATCATTCTAAAAAGTGATCAATATTATTTTCTTTTTTGCTTAAACCCTTGGATTCGTGAAAAATTCTCTAAATTAGGCAAATTAGGTATTAAGCATTAGCAAATAGGATTTAGTGATTTAGCTTCAAGGCAATTAGCCGATTAGGTATTATTGAAAAGTAGAATACAAATAGTCAATTAAAATTTTCAAGTGTGAAGTTACGAATGTGTAAAAACCAAATAGTTCTAATAACCCAGCACCGCTTTGACCGGAAGTTGAAATAGTTTTTTTCATATAATTTTGTTATTTGATCGGTTTAATAGGTAAATTTAGACCATTAGCCAAGCCGATTTGATTCTAAAAACATTGTGAAAATGCATAGAGAAGAGGTTCAAAGCGCAACGCTCGGGGTAAATTACATTGACCTCCTTGAGGTTAATTAAAAATACAAACAGTTCTTCTTAGATTTCAAAAATT